>JAVJIF010005626.1:0-57975 GCA_038442645.1 Agave tequilana
CCAAGAATTCCTTCTCAATCGTTGTATAATTCTGTTGGGCGTCATTCAAGGTCCTACTCGAATAGTAATTCAACGTGCTGCCTATTATCGATACGCTATCCGAAACATCGCCAATAACAAAATCAGATGCATCACACATGATTTCAAATGGCTGGGCCCAATTAGGAGCAGAAATAATTGGCACAGAAATAAGTTCTTGCTTAAGCTTCCCCCATGACTTGAAACATTCATCGTTGAAATCAAAGGGCACGTCCTTAGCGAGCAGGTTGGTTAAGGGCCTCGTGATTTTGCTAAAGTCCTAATCACAAAATCGCGAGGCTCTTACCAACCTGCTCGCTAAGGACGTGCCCTTTGATTTCAACGATGAATGTTTCAAGTCATGGGGGAAGCTTAAGCAAGAACTTATTTCTGCGCCTATTATTTCTGCTCCTAACTGGGCCCAGCCATTTGAAATCATGTGTGATGCATCTGATTTTGCTATTGGCGCTGTTCTAGGATAGCGCATCGATAATAGGCAGCACATGATTTACTATTCGAGTAGGACCTTGATGACGCCCAACAGAATTACACAATGACTGAGAAGGAATTCTTGGCCGTTGTCTTTGCGTTAGAAAGTTTCGGCCCTACTTGTTAGGTTCGAAGACGGTGACTTTTACGGATCACTCAGCTCTGAAATACCTCATGACCAAGAAGGAAGCAAAAACCCGACTGATTCGGTGGATCCTTTTGCTTCAAGAATTTGACTTAGAATTCGGGATAAACGAGGTATAGAAAATGTGGTCACTGATCATCTCTCACGAATTCCGAATGCACCAACCATCCAAGCTCCGATCAACGAGGATTTCCCAGACAAGCACATCCTAGCCATTCTTAAGGAACCCTAGTATGCGGACATTGTTAATTACCTGGCCCGGGATAATTACCCGCTGACTGGACAAGCAAGACCAATACCGCTTCTTTGTCCAAGTACGGTACTTCTTCTGGGAAGAACCGTATCTTTTTAAGCATTGTCCCAACCAAATTATTAGACGATGCATACCAGAGGAGGAACAGAGGAGTGTGCTCAGCTTTTGCCATGACCTTGCATGCGGAGGACACTTCGGTCCCGCAAGACTGCAGAGAAGGTTCTACAAAGTGGATTCTACTGCTGATTGAGATTTTACCTGCACACAAAATACAGAATTTAAAACTTTAAAATAGAGATGTGCAAGTTACTCAATTCTACCGCGATAGCAAGTGGCTATGCGGGTCGTGATACCAAGGAGGGACTAGCGATGGAAGCTTTTTTAGTAAGTTTTCTTTTAGGCTACAAAGTATGGTTAAAGTTCTTCTTTAGTTCTTTAAAAGAAAAAAGGAAAATGTGAGTTAAAGTTAAATTAGGAAGAAGATGGTTGATTAAGAAGATGGAAAAATGAAAAATAGATTATATACAAAGAATTTGAAAAGAGTGATAAAGATGGCTGGAGCTTGTGATATTGAAACTAAAGAATAAAAGAAAAGAAAGATAACCTAAAAATTACTTATCTCTTCAGTGCTCATATACCTTGGATCCATTGCGACGACTTACCTTGTCTTTGAAGGTAATCAAGCATGGCGTATAGGATCTTCCCCATTCTCGATATACACTACGAATAAAAGGCGAGCTAAACTAACAAAGAATGGTTATTCATCACCATAGGCCATCAGGGCACTTGCAATGGCGAAGCAGTCTCGAGGCTATCGAATTCTCTTGGATTACAAACACATCAGAGGAGAGTAAACGAAAACAAGAATAAAGAAGAAAAAAAAACTTTGATTCGATTCTAATATCAATGAAAGAAAAGACTTACTTACACGGTGTCACCCTCAGTACAAGCTTGATCTCCTTCCTCCATGAAACTCGTTTCTCCTCTCAGTTACTAAAGAAAAGTAAAAATTACATAAAAAAACTAAGTTACAAACTAAAGAATTTTTTAAAAGAGAAAATCTAAAGAAAAACCCTAAGCTCCCATTTTTTTGATCTGCCCTTGACCTTCTGAGATCTGCCCTTCCTCTGTTGCTATGCAGGGGTATTTATAGGAGAAAATTAGAGGATAAGAAGCGTATAAAGATAAGAGGAGCAAAATATCTCTGAATTTGAATTCTTCTTTTATCTCCAAACTTGTTTTGACTTATTCATAGAAGTTCAAATCTGTCCTGCAACTTGTTATCATGTTAATCACCGAATATGGCTTATCTTCTGACTGAATTGGAAAGTTTGATCAACATACAAATTGTAGTCCTTCACGTCTTCTTTTTGAGCATCTTGAATCATCAGATTTGAATATCTGTAGCAAAAGTTATGATCTGAATACTAAAACGTGTACAGTCTGAATCCGATTTTTTTGAAACAATTTTTATCTTTAAACTCATCTCCTTTTATCTTTAGCCTTGTCTTGCAAGCAACTAGGGTTGAGTAGAAGTCCATCTCATCTTATCCTTTTCTCTTCTTTTAGCAATTAGGAGTTCTATCTTATCCTCCCTTTTCCTCCCTTAGATTTTAAATAAAGAATTTAAAATCCAAGTTTAGATTAGGTTAGATAATATAGAGATGATCGTGGGCGGAACTAGCACTCAAAAATGTGTTTTATGTAAAATCGATGAAAAGCTCGAATGTGCTAATGTACCCTCGATACTTCCGTTATAGCATTGGCTTAACGGGTCGAATCCACAGGGAAGGGAGGCGATAGAAGCATTGACAGTCTCTATTCACGTCAGTTGTTAACACTTCTTCTTTGTTGAAAGAATGAAAAAGAATGAAAAAGAAAGAAAATGAAATCCAGAATGTGGTAGGTGAGGAGAGCGATGAAAACGTCGATGTAAACCAAGAAGATGGAACAAAGGTAAACTAAGAGGATGGTGAAAACATCGATAGACAAATAGTAAAAGAAGCTTGGAAATTGTTTCTAAAAACAAAGAAAAGAAAACTCATGGCTACTAACTACTAAATACTCCACTAACCATGCTAACCTCTTCGAGATAGTTGCCTCACATTTTGATCCTCGGCCATCACAATCCTTGGCTCCAAGAGACGGTACAAAGCATGGCTCATGGATGGTTCATCACATTCAAAACATTGCATCAAGAACAAGCTAATACAAGTATCACTCATTACACTACTAGCATGAAATAAAAGAGCATGAAATAAAAGAGAGTTAGCTTAGTTAGCAAGTTAGCAAGTTAGCAAGTTAGATGTTAGAACCCATCATCTTTGGCCATCAATGGCTCTTGCAAGAACAAGGCCTTGTAGAGGCAACCCGATTCATGTGGATTATCAAGTAAGTGGTTAGATGGTTAGTGGTTAGTAGTTAGATTGCCATGAGAAGAAAAACTAGCAAGAAATCATGTAGAAGGTGAAGGAGATTACATTGGAGAGAAAGGAGGCATCTTTACATAGAGTGTCACTCTCTATTACATCAATCCCTTGCTTTCTCTCTCTAGAAATCACTCAGCCCTACTACAATGATCTAAAAAGAAAAGAAAATACAAGAAATGAAGAACACTCACCTACACTACTCCTAAAATCTGCACCTACTCCTAAAAACCTTAAATTGCTTGCGCTCTGGCCCTATGCAGACTATTTATAGGCGAAAGACGCTTCTAGAAGACGAGACGGGGCCACGCGTCAAAAATCGACGCGTGGCTCCACTCCTTTGCCGCGAAAACGCGGCTATTGCCGCATTTCCGCGACAATACCAGGGAGATAGCTCCCTGGTTTTTGTCAGTGGGTCCCTCTGCCTTCGTGGATTGTCAGGGTATATTCGGTTTCTGGTAATTCCGTCCGCAGATTCGTCTGATGTGCGCAAGAGGCTAGGTTCAATGAATCTTCTAGATAATCCTTTGCTTGGCCTCCAAGTAATGCGGGATTAATTACCATAAATTGGGATGAATTAGGCTCTTATTCCATCTTTGCCCTTGGACTTTGGATCTACCTGCAATTAAGACCAAAAACGATTTAGACGATAATTTATTCATAATCGGTGAGAGAATGCGACATAATAATGCAGAATTGTAGATTAATCACACCCTCACACTTATTCTTTTGCTCGTCCCGAGCAAAACAAGAAAAGAAAAACTATACTACGAATGTTATTATACCACTTTCGCAGGTGACGCGATTGCACTGAGCATGTGTAACAAGCCGTTAAACCTCTAGGTTACCTAGAGGAGGAGTGTTGTCTCCTGAGGGTTTTCAGCGGATTGCACCCACAAAATCCATAAAGAAAGAAGACAAATGTTAGTATTTTGAAAACGCATTTTGAAAGAGAGACATGTTTTCGAACTATTTTTGCAAAAATATAAGTGATCTAAGGTCATAAGTCCACCAAAAATCATTCTTCCTTAAACTTAGTCTCTATGCAAGATCTTGTCTTCAATTAAGGTAAAAATTCAAAATTGGATTGAATATTTTATCTTTCATAAAACCTAGACAATATGCACTTTGTGATAGTGAAGATTTCTGGGATTTCAACTCTAACCATCAAGCCATTTATTTATATATATTTATTTATTTATTTTTCTTTTTTTCTTCCCTTAGTTTTCTTAGGCTTTCTAGTTCACCCATGTATTGAGCCTATAACCGATGACTCCCAGACCAGACGGTTTTAGGGCACCAGATGAGAAAATATCCCTCGGGTTTAAGGACTCGAGTAAACAAGGCCACAAAACTAAGGGGGATTATTTGCTTCTTTTTTACCACCGTTAGGCGTGAATAATCATGCTTCTTGAGGCATAATTTTCCAGCTTAATAAGTGATGATTTTTTTTTTTTTGCTTTATGGCATTTTAGGTCTTTGTTTCCATCCCAAAAATTATGTAAGTGTGAAGTGCATACTATCTATGGCAAAAAATTCAAGATAAAATTATCTCCCCAATTTATCTTACTTAGCCTATAATTTTAAACAAGATCCATTATTTCGACTAGGTTTAAGATGTCATAATAAGGCTTTCTTAATTTCTAAGATCATCTTAATTTCTTAAAAATAGATTAAAATTTTTCTCTTGTTTCAAAAAGTTTTTAAAGAAAGAGAAAATTCCTATACAAAAGGGAAGATTTCTAAAAGTATCCTAAAAGAAGTGTAAAAGAAAGAAAATCTAAAAACTCTATGTTAGTAAACCCTCCCCCACACTTATCTCATGCATTGTCCCCAATGCATCGTGATGTATGTATGCATGAAATAAATAGAGAGGGAAGGAAAAATCACCTCAAGGTGGTGGTTCCGGTGGCGGTCTAATTGGTCCACGAAATGCGACCCAATCATTCTTGCGTGGAGTCCAGAGGAACCCACCAGAGACCTCCATGATACAACCCACTAAAAAGATGTATATATGATGCATGATTTTATTAAAAATTTTACCCCATCTAATTTCCAAATTTGCAAAATAATTTCAGAGTCAAATTTTTCAAAGCCCTTGTCCCAGAATGGAATGATTGATTTGGACTCAGGAAGCATAGGAACTAATATCGACTCAGAAAAAAGACTTAAGTCAAGTAGAGGTTCGAGAGTCGAGATTGGTTCAGGAAGTGGGTCCAAATAAGAAGATGAAGCTCAGGTCCACATTCATTTCCCCATGATGGAGTGTGACTTTCTATGAGTGGTGATTCAAGTTCAGGAATGACAGGTATGGGAATCAAAACTGACTCTAAAGTGTTGCTCAAATTGGGTACAACACAGGAGTCAATAATGATTCAGGAATTTGAACAAGATCACAAATTGGAGGATCAAAGTCACATTCCTCATTCAGTTCAATTCCACAAAATGAGAACTTGCCAATTTATCAATGGGACTTTCAAAAGTATGAAATTGGTCAAGTTCAATATGATCATCATGAATGATTGGTGATTCAATTTCACAATGGACTGGCACAGGATCCAATATTGACTCGGAAAAGGATTGAAATCAGGTGAAGATACCGGAGTCATAATTGAATCAGGAAGTAGAATTGAATCACTAATTTGAGGTTCATGATCATATTCATGCTCAAGTTTAATTTCAGGAAAAGGATAACTTGCCAAAATGTCAATGGGATTTAAAGTTTGGACAAGTTCAGGTGGGTGTGCTGAATTGAATCTTGATTTCCAAAATGACAAGAGTCTTGGGTCATATAAATAGAGTTTGGCATAGTTGAATTGGTCAAAGGTTGATAAGATAGAGTTTCCTCATTCCTAAAAATGTTAACCAATTGACTCAATTGTTCTTCCACCTTATTGATAGACTCGGCATGTGTTTTTTGATATTGTAACATAGACTCCTCCAAGATTTCTATACTCTTTTCTAGACTTGATGTATCTCCAAGTGGTTGCTCTAGAATGGGAGTATAAGAATCTTGGTTTTGGAAATTTTGTGAAGAATGTGAGTCAAAAATGTGTGGAGATTGAAGCTTGGACTCACACAAGAGTTCTTTACTCGTTTCCAAGGCAAATGGTTGTTCATTATAAGGAGGTGGAACTGAGCAAGACTCTTGAATATATTTTAGAGAAGCCAATATTTCTTGAAGTTGTTGCTCATTCTCTTGTATATTGGGTTCTATCCTCTTTTGGAACTCAGATTTTTCTTTAATGGGAGGTCCAGAAAAAGGAGTGTAGGAAGTGAACTCGGGAAATGAATATTGTGGACAAGGTGAATATGATGGACAAGGTGGACATGGAGACAAGGAGGTTGATAATTAAACTCGGGGGAAGTGAATCCCCATTGACTCTGTGACGAGTTGAAATTATTTTGGAAATTATAGTCATAAGAATGTGGGTATGGGTTGTATTGATTCGGATAAGGCCAACCCGGTGTACTTGGTTGGTGCATATTGTAAAACGCCGGGTTGGAATTATCTGAATCAAATGGGGTTGGTGTGAAATATGGATTCATATTCGGATTGAAAGAATTGTTATTATTGAATGCCATTTCACAAACAATCACAAACAAAAAGAAAATCAAACAACAAACAAAAAGAAAAGAAAAAGCAAAACCAAGCCAATAAGAGTTGACCTAGACCTAGGCGAGATGTCCCTAGTGGCCAACGTCTATTCAAATTTTATTAGGGCTTGGGTTGTGTGAGTGGGGAGATGATTTTTGGCTAAGGAAGGGTAATGAAATCCCCCACCTTATCTTGTATGGGTTTTGCCCTTAAGTTCAATTTGTGCAAGTGTGCAATATAGACAAGAATATAACACAAAGCGATAAATCACCCACGTGTTGTCCTATGCTATATGCAATGCCATATGTACATCTCCATCCAGATCACAACAACAGAACAAAATACAGTATATTGGAATTGAATTGACACGTGCCTAAATGCAAATGTCTAAACCGTTTTAAAAGTGTCCAAATACCGTATTTTAGTTCTTTTATTTATTATGGTGTGTAGGCAATCAAAGCAAGAAAGATAGCAGCACAAATCCACTAGCTATTACAATTCACACATCCCAGAACAACAAAATTACAATGTTCACAAAATTGCCGCGGTTTCGCGGCAAATGTCGCGGTTCCGCGGCTTGTCTTTAGAATCTGGGGCCCTGCTTTCAAGAGCAGGGAAAGGCAAAGCTAGTTTATGTACTGCAATGTTAAGCACCTGCAAATATTGCCCTGCACACCAAAACAGAGAAGACAAATGTTAACAAAAACGTGAAAACAAAACCATTCCCTTCCCGGCAACGGCGCTAAAAATTTGATCGTGGGCGGAACTAGCACTCAAAAATGTGTTTTATGTAAAATCGATGAAAAGCTCGAATGTGCTAATGTACCCTCGATACTTCCGTTATAGCATTGGCTTAACGGGTCGAATCCACAGGGAAGGGAGGCGATAGAAGCATTGACAGTCTCTATTCACGTCAGTTGTTAACACTTCTTCTTTGTTGAAAGAATGAAAAAGAATGAAAAAGAAAAGAAAATGAAATCCAGAATGTGGTAGGTGAGGAGAGCGATGAAAACGTCGATGTAAAAACCAAGAAGATGGAACAAAGGTAAACTAAGAGGATGGTAAAAACATCGATAGACAAATAGTAAAAGAAGCTTGGAAATTGTTTCTAAAACAAAACAAAAGAAAACTCATGGCTACTAACTACTAAATGCTCCACTAACCATGCTAACCTCTTCGAGATAGTTGCCTCACATTTTGATCCTCGGCCATCACAATCCTTGGCTCCAAGAGACGGTACAAAGCATGGCTCATGGATGGTTCATCACATTCAAAACATTGCATCAAGAACAAGCTAATACAAGCATCACTCATTACACTACTAGCATGAAATAAAAGAGCATGAAATAAAAGAGAGTTAGCTTGGTTAGCAAGTTAGCAAGTTAGATGTTAGAACCCATCATCTTTGGCCATCAATGGCTCTTGCAAGAACAAGGCCTTATAGAGGCAACCCGATTCATGTGGATTATCAAGTAAGTGGTTAGATGGTTAGTGGTTAGTAGTTAGATTGCCATGAGAAGAAAACTAGCAAGAAATCATGTAGAAGGTGAAGGAGATTACATTGGAAGAGAAAGGAGGCATCTTTACATAGAGTGTCACTCTCTATTACATCAATCCCTTGCTTTCTCTCTATAGAAATCACTCAGCCCTACTACAATGATCTAAAAAGAAAAGAAAATACAAGAAATGAAGAACACACCTACACTACTCCTAAAATCTGCACCTACTCCTAAAAAACTAAAACTGCTTGCGCTCTGGCCCTATGCAGGACTATTTATAGGCGAAAGACGCTTCCAGAAGACGAGACGGGGCCACGCGTCAAAAATTGACGCGTGGCTCCACTCCTTTGCCGCGGAAACGCGGCTATTGCCGCGTTTCCGCGGATACCAGGGAGATAGCTCCCTGGTTTTTGTCAGTGGGTCCCTCTGGCTTCGTGGATTGTCAAGGTATATTCGATTTCTGGTAATTCCGTCCGCAGATTCGTCTGATGTGCGCAAGAGGCTAGGTTCAATGAATCTTCTAGATAATCCTTTGCTTGGCCTCCAAGTAATGCGGGATTAATTACCATAAATTGGGATGAATTAGGCTCTTATTCCATCTTTGCCCTTGACTTTGATCTACCTGCAATTAAGACCAAAACACGATAGACGACAATTTATTCATAAATCGGTGAGAGAATGCGACATAATAATGCAGAATTGTAGATTAATCAAGAGACTTCTAAATTACTACAATTTTGGATGGGCTTTCTGGTCTTTTGGGCTTTTGGGCTTCATTCAGGCTTTATTTCTTTATTTTTTAATTACTCAAGGCCTGCACACATAAATAATAAAACATTAGTAATAGTGCATAATTAAAAGAATAAATAGGGAAATATGATAGTGAATGTGGTGATAAATATGCACTTTTTACTACATAACACACCCCCACACTTATCTTTTTGCTCGTCCTCGAGTAAAAATATCATAAAGAAAGAGAAAAAAAAAAAATTAATCTATCCTAACTCACTTTCGTAGGAATCACGATTGCACTTAGCACGTGCAACAAACTGTTAAACCTCTAGGTTACCCTAGAGGACGAGTGTTGTCTCGTGAGGATTTTCAGCAGATTACACCCACAAAATCCATAAAAGGAAAATGTTTAGAGATTTAATTATTTATTTATATTATTTTGAAGAAGGAAAGAAATATTTAAAATATAATTAAAGAAACTAAGTAATCTATAAGTTTTAGGATTATCATTTTTATTCATTCTTGAACTTAGTCTTTATACAACAATTTGTTATCAATTTTAGATAAGGATTAAATTGAATTTTTATATACTCTCTTTCGTTACCCTAAGTCATATGCATCCTTCTGAATCTTTACTATGAATTCTTTAACTTGGACTCTCATGCCTTTTTATTATTATTTTCTCTTCTTCTTTTTTTTTTAATATGTATAACTCATCTAATTTTCTTTTGTGTAAGTATCAAGGCTTCTTGAGGCCCTCATACCAAACTAATTGACTATTAGATGTGTTAGTACATATATAAATAATATTTCCTAGTTTTCTTAGGCTTTCTAATCCACCCATGTAGCGAACCTAAAGTCGGTGGCTCCCAAACTGGTCGACTTTAGGGCACCGGGTGAGAAAACACCCCACGGACTTAAGGACTCGAGTGAACTAGGCCACAAAACTAAGGACTTTATTTATAAAATCACCTTTAGGCGTGAATACTTATACTTCTTGAGGCACATGTATCCAGCTTAATTAGTGAATTTTTTTTGTTTTTTTATTTTTTTATTATTATATTTTTTTTATGAGGCACAAGAGTCTTTGTCTTAGAATCCTAGATGTAGTGTACAAGGTATGCATATTTCATTAAGGTAAAAATCAAGACTAATTACTTATTTAATTTTCCTCCTATACCTAAAAATTCAACAATTTATTTATTTTGACCAAGTTTTTAGAAATCCTAATCATGATTTTCCTAATTCTTAAGACTAACTTAGATTTCTTTCAAAAGATAAGTCAAAATATTGTCCTCTTTTTTTTTTTAAATATTTTTTCAAAATTTTTTTTAGTTTTTTTTTTGTTAGTATCTAACTATGTTATTATGTTAGTAAATCCTCCCCCACACCTATCTCATGCATTGTCCTCAATGTATGAATGAATGCATTTATGCATGAAAAAGAAGAAAGGGAAGGAAAATATTACCTTAAGGTGGTGGTTCCAGTTGTGGTCTAATTGGTACACGAAATGCGGCCCAATCAAATTTTGTGGAGTTCGGAGGAACCCACCAGAAATCTCTCTTGTATAACCCACTAAAATGATGTATGTATGAACATTTTTTATTAAAAATTCCACCCAATCTAATTTCCAAATTTCATAATTATTTTCAGAGTCAATTTTGTCAACCGCCTTGTCCCAAAATGGAGTGTCAAAAGATAGAATGATTGACTTGGACTGAGGAAGTACGGGAACTAATACCGACTCAGGAAAGTGACTTAAGTCAAGTAAAGGTTCAGGAGTCGAGCTTGGTTCAAGAAGTGGGTCCAAATCAAGAAGTTGAAACTCAAGTCCACAATCATTTTCTCACAATGGAATGTGACTTAATATTGGTGATTCAAGTTCAAGAATGACAGGTGTGGGAATCAAAACTGACTCTAAAATATTACTCAAATCGGGTAGCAAAACAGGGGTCAATATTGATTCGAGAATTTGAACTGGATCACAAATTTGAGAATCTAGGTCACATATCTCATTGAGTTCAATATCATAAAAATGAGAACTGACCAATTTGTCAATGGGACTTTCAAAAGTATTGAATCAGGAAGTAGAATTGAATAACCAAGTTTAGGGTCAGGATCATAGTCATTCTCAACTTCTATTTCAGGAAATGAATAACTTGCCAAACTGTCATTGTCATTTTCAAAAATTGGAGTTTGGGCAAGTTCAAATGATTGTACTGAAATAGAATCTTGTTTTCCAAAGCATCGTGACTCTTCGGCTCTAACAGAATGGTTAGTGCATCAGAAATGGTCAAACGGTGAGAACGTAAAGTTTGAACCATCATATCTATGCCATGATCACGAGCGATTCTAGCCTGAGTCATGGCTTCAAGCATCTTTTCATAGTCGATTGGTTCATCGTTTTGTTGTGATTGGACTTGAAAAGATGAAGTGTTGTTGTGACAATCGTGGTGAAATTGTGAGTCCGTCAGATTCTGTGATTGTTGCTTGGACTCACACAACATCATTTTCAAGATTGATGGTTTTCTATTTTGTGATTGTTGCTCGGACTCATGCATACTCATTTCCATCATTTCCAAGATTGATGGTTTTCTAATTTGAACTGGTGGAACTGAGTATGAATCTTGGAAATATTGTGGACAAGGTGGATAAGGAGGACAAGTTGGTTGAAAATTGGACTCGGGGGAGGCGAATCCCCATGGACTCTGTGAAGAGTTAAAATTGTTGTGGAAATTATGCTCATAAGATGGGGGGCGTGGGTTATATTCATTCGGATAAGACCACTCCGGCACACTAGGTTGGTTAAAGTTATGATATGTCGGTTGGTAATATCCGAAAAAGAGGTTGGTGTGTAATATGTATTACCATTAAAATTGGAAAAATTGTTGTTATAAGCCATATCACACAATAAAACACAAACAAAGAAACAAATAAGCAAACAAAGAAAAAAATTTCTAAACTAAGTTAGGGTAGACCTATGACCTAGACGACTCCTAACTGGTTAGACTGTCCACGGGAGGTATAATGTGGACTTTGACCACAAGCTAATCAGCCAGGTCAGGGCAAGATTGGTGGGAGGTTATCCATCAAAGACGTTCCTTAATTAAGTAACCACCAACCTTCGGGCTTTCGGCCCTTAATCCCCTTCCTAGACACTGATTTGGCAGGAGTCAAATTCCAACACCTTTCCCCCTTAGGATAATCTTCTAATTGAGTCCGAGATGTCCCTAGGGCCAACGTCTACTCATTTTTAGTTAGGCTTGGGTTAGTGAGTGAGGAGATTGTTTGTGGGCTAAGGGAGGGTAATGACTTCCCCACCTTATCTTATTTATAGGACAAGCCCTTAAGTCAATTTAGTGCAGTGTACAAGTATATAGAAAAAAAGTAACATTCAAGCAATATTTCATACAAGAATGAACCTTATACTAAATGTTATGCACACATACCTTGGCTCCAGCACTCTTCAATAGTAAATAAAAAATGAAATGAAATAGACACGTGCCTAAATACAAAGTCTAAATCATTTTTAGCATTTACAATCAACTTTTTACTGTTGTGTTAGAAATATAGATACAGTGAGTCAAACAAGGAGATAAATGCTACAGAAATTCAGATTTTCAATTCAGCCAACCTGCAAAAATACAGGTTAGTAGTTCACTCAGTTTTGCCACTGGAATGTAGCAAATCTGAGGGCTTCTGGGCTCTGCTTTCTTGAGCAGAGTCCAGGGCCACTTATATGTCCACTGCAACAGATATTCCTTGTTGTTAAATCTATAAAAAAACAAGAAGAAAGTTAACTAAAAATGTAAACTTTTAAAGAGATTAACTTACCGTCCCTCCCCGGCAACGGCGCCAAATTTTGATTGAGATTTTACCTGCACACAAAATACAGAATTTCAAAACTTTAAAATAGAGATGTGCAAGTTACTCAATTCTACCGCGATAGCAAGTGGCTATGCGGGTCGTGATCCACAAGGAGGGACTAGCGATGGAAGCTTTTTTAGTAAGTTTTCTTTTAGGTTACAAAGTATGGTTAAAGTTCTTCTTTAGTTCTTTAAAAGAAAAAAGGAAAATGTGAGTTAAAGTTAAATTAGGAAGAAGATGGTAGATTAAGAAGATGGAAAAATGAAAAATAGATTATATACAAAGAAATTGAAAAGAGTGATAAAGATGGTTGGAGCTTGTGATATTGAAACTAAAGAATAAAAGAAAAGAAAGATAACCTAAAAATTACTTACCTCTTCAGTGCTCATATACCTTGATCCATTGCGACGACTTACCTTGTCTTTGAAGGCAATCAAGCATGGCGTATAGGATCTTCCCCATTCTCGATCTACACTACGAATAAAAGGGCGAGCTAAACTAATAAAGAATGGTTATTCATCACCATAGGCCATCAAGGGCACTTGCAATGGCGAAGCAGTCTCGAGGCTATCGAATTCACTTGAATTACAAACACATCAGAGGAGAGTAAATGAAAACAAGAATAAAGAAGAAAAAGAAACTTTGATTCGATTCTAATAACAATGAAAGAAAAGACTTACTTACACCGGTGTCACCCTCAGTACAAGCTTGATCTCCTTCCTCCATGAAACTCGTTTCTCCTCTCATTTACATAAAGAAAAGTAAAAATTACATAAAAAAAACTAAGTTACAAACTAAAGAATTTTTGAAAAGAGAAAATCTAAAGAAAAACCCTAAGCTCCCGTTTTTTTGATCTGCCCTTGACCTTCTGAGATCTGCCCTTCCTCTGTTGCTATGCAGGGGCATTTATAGGAGGAAACCAGAGGATAATAAGCGTATAAAGATAAGAGGAGAAAAATATCTCTGAATTTGAATTCTTCTTTTATCTCCAAACTTGTTTTGACTTATCCATATAAGTTCAAATCTGTCCTGCAACTTGTTATCATGTTGATCGCCGAATATGGCTTCTCTGCTGACTAAATTGGAACGTTTGATCAACATAAGAGTTGTATTACTTCAAGTCTTCTTTCTGGAGCATCTTAAATCATCAGTTTTGAGTATCTGTAGCAAACGTTATGATCTGAATACTAAAACGTGTACAGTCTGAATCCGAATTTTTTAAAACAATTTTTATCTTTAAACTCTTCTCCTTTATCTTTAGCCTTGTCTTGTAAGCAACTAGGGTTGAATAGAAGTCCATCTAATATTATCCTTTTCCTCTTCTTTTAGCAATTAGGAGTTCTATCTTATCCTCCCTTTTCCTCCCTTAGATTTTAAATAAAGAATTTAAAATCCAAGTTTAGATTAGGTTAGATAATATAGAGACTTCTAAATTACTACAATTTTTGCATGGGCTTTCTGGGCTTTTGGGCTTCATTCAAGCTTTATTTCTTTATTTTTTAATTACTCAAGGCCTGCACACATTAAATAATAAAACATTAGTAATAGTGCATAATTAAAAGAATAAATAGGGAAATATGATAGTGAATGTGGTGATAAATATGCACTTTTTACTACCTATCAACTGCCCCACTTTGTTCAAAGACTCATACCATTTTTTCAAGTCATGCGCAAATTGTCAGAAAATTGGGAAAGTTTCTAGAAGAGACATGATGCCCCTGAACCCAATCCTTGAAGTTGAAATTTTTGATGTGTGGGGTATCGACTTCATGGGGCCATTCCCCAATTCCTTCGGTAACACGTTCATTTTGGTTGTTGTAGATTATGTCTCTAAGTGGGTAGAAGTTGTGCCAACTAAGACGAATGACAACAAAGTGGTTGTCAAATTTCTCAAAGAGAACATCTTCTCCCGATTTGGCACCCCTCGAGCGATAATTAGTGATAATGGATCACATTTCTGCAACAGAGTTTTTGAAGCTCTGATGCGAAAATATTCTATCAATCACAAGTTGTCTACTCTGTATCATCCCCAGACAAATGGGCAGGTTGAAGTCACCAACCGACAGATCAAGCTCATTCTGGAAAAGACTGTCGGACAAAACTGAAAGGATTGGTCGATTAAGCTCAATGATGCATTGTGGGCTTACCGCACTGCTTTTAAGATAGTTCTGGGGATGTCTCCTTATAGAATCATGTTTGAAAAAAGTCTGTCATCTGCCAGTAGAGTTAGAACACCGGGCCCTCTGGGCCATTAAGCAGCTCAATTTTGATTTGAGTAAGGCCGGTGAGCTAAGGAGACTGCAGATTTCAGAATTAGAGGAGATACAGAATGAAGCCTATGAGAATGCTCGAATCACCAAAAGCAGAACAAAACTTTTTCATGACCAGATCATAACCCGAAAAAACTTTGCCCAGGAGATAGGGTTCTGCTGTATAACTCTAGGCTTCATCTTTTCGCGGGAAAGCTGAAAACTCGTTGGTCGGGACCGTTCTTTGTGCGCACTATTTTCCCACGGTGCTGTGCTTATTGCAGACCCTAAAAACAACACGGAATGCAAAGTGAATGGGCAAAGACTGAAGCCCTTCTAGACCACTGAGCCTATGACTCCGGATGATAGTGTGCTGACTCTTTTTGCCCCGTCATACACCTAACCACAACAAATAAATAAAAAAAACAAAAAAAATTTGTTTATATGCATACCCCTTCTACATTCTTTTTGACATTTCTTTAGCCTATTCGCACTTGGCCGGCCCGAGTCCACGAAGACGGTGACATCATTTCTTCCCCCTATTTATTGCATTTGCATTTCCATATGCATTCATTGAGGACCATGCATTAGATAGGTGTGGGGGGGTGCTAACACTTTTTCTTTTTCCTTTTATTCTTTCTCTTTCTTTCAAAAAAGAAAAAGAAAAAAAAAGAAATTTCATACTCTTTATAAAAATACCAAAAGATTGTAGGAATTACGGAAACCTTATTAATGAATCTTTATTTTTGCCTAAATAAACAAGAAAGATTGGTTTGACTAAAAAGTTAGAAGGGATAAGGAAAATAACGCATACCTTTTATTTAGCCCTAGTAGAATATGCATAACGCGCACACACATGCTTGAGATTTAGAGACACAACTCTGAAAGAAAAAAAAAGCTGGATAATTGTGCCTCAAGAAGCATGATTACTCACGCCAAAAAAAAAATTTATATACAATAATGTATAAATAAATCTTGATTTCGTGGCCTACTCCACTTGCATATTTGACCTGAAGGGTGTTTTTCCACCTGGTGCCCTAAGACCATCTGGTTTGGGAGTCATCAGTTTGATATGTGTTACATAAGTGAAGTAGAAAGCCTAATGGAACCAAGAATAATAAGTAAATATTAATAAAATTAAATGATATTCAAAGTTGAGTTGAAAAATCCCAAGCACATCACACTTACACATTATGCATATCTATCTAATGTAAAATAAAAGAATGAGTTTGAAGTACAAGATCCTTTCTAAATTTAAAGAAAAATCATAGTTTCCTCTATTATGAAGGCTAAAGTATAAGAGGACTTATGAGGGTTAAACCTAATTCTTACATCCTTCGGTCATTTTTACTTAGATGATTGAAAGTTCTTTTTCATGACAAAATTTTTTCTAACAATTAACTACTTTTCTTTACTTACTGGATTTTGTGGGTGCAATCCGCTGAAAACCCTCAGGAGACAACACTCCTCCTCTAGGGAAAACCTAGAGGTTTAAAGGCTTGTTGCACATGTTTAGTGCAATCCGTCACCTGCGAAAGTGGTATAATAATTTTCTTATTTTTATTTTGCTCAGAACGAGCAAAAAGATAAGCGTGGGAGTGTGATTAGTATCTAATTTTGCATAATTTTCATCAGATTCTCATATTTATTTCATGTAAAATTTTGCTAATAAAACCTTGCTTGCTTGATCCTAGGTCCATGGTGTGCAAATGAAGAAGAAGACCTTAATCACCATTTAATTGGTGATTAAAGACCTACCAAGTAGCCATTGACTTTAGAGTAAAGATTTTGTCAGTCTAGGGCATCAAATCACGAATCCAAGACATCATGGCGTCAGAAGACAGATGGGACGGCGCGCTGCCCGAAGCCAGGCGCGCGCCGCCCTGGTAGGGCCGCGGAAACGCGGCCCTTTGGGCGCGCGCGCGCCTCCGCTTTGGGCCACATGCTGTCCACGTGGCCCCCTTTCCCCTGGTGCCTATAAATACCCCCCAGGGGTCTTCAGTTGAAGCAGATCCAGAGAATAGAGTTGTAATTTGTGTTTTGTTGCTAGGAATTGTAATTGCTTTAGTTTGCTTCTTCTAGTTTTAGTTTTAGCCATTAGAGTGAAAGAGAGAGAGTGTGTAAGTGTTGTATTTGAAGGGTGACAAGCTAATACAAGTACTACTTCTCTTCCTTCTTTCCATTTACTTGTCTTTGCCATTTACTTTTACTTCCTTGTTGTAGCGTAACTTCCTTCTTCTTCACTTCTTTTCTTTTACTTTGTTGTAGTGTAACTTCCTTTCTTTAACTTTTCTTTTCTTTTGTTTTCTTGTAGTGTAGCTCCCTCTCTCCACTTCTTTTCCTTTGTTGTTTCTTTTACTTTTATGGCTAACTAACTTTTCGTTAGCATGGCTAACTAACTACTAACCCACTAATTTCTAACACTTGATTGATAACCCACATGAGTCAATAGTGTCAAACAAGCCTTGTGCAAACGAGGGCTATGACATCTTAAGACGAGGGTTCTACTCTAACTTACATTCAAGTATTTACTTTCTTATATTTCATTCTTAATGGGTTTTTTGATGATCTATGAGTTGTCTACTTTACTTGTTGTTGTAAGTTAGAGATTTTTTTTTTAACTTTACCGATACCATTAGTGCACTCGTGTCTTCCCTTATTCTCGCCTTCTATTGGATCTTGATAAGGGAATGTCTGAGTTTTTGCCGTATAAAGTAAAGTTATAGGAAGAACTTTCACTCGATTTTCACGTGAATAGTTCCTATGCATAAAGATTATGCTTGCCTATAATCCATCGTGAGGCTATATCTTTCAAAAGTTAGAAATTAGTGGGAGTACTTAGTAGAAAGTTAGCCATGCATTTTACAACTAAGAAAAAAAATCCACTTTTACAAACCACCAAAACATTTTTCCAACAATTCTTAAAAACAACTTGTTTTCACTTTTCAATTCTTTATTTGGAAACAAGAACTTTCTTTCTTCTTGAATTTTGAAGCCGCATCAAGCTTCCATCGCTCTCCCTCCTTGTGGATACGACCCGTATAGCCACTTCGCTACTACGGAAGAATCGCAAAAGCAGTAACATCAACCCACACTTCCTTCTCTTATTTTAGTGCTTGCTTTTTGCCGATCAGTAGTCGACGACAGGCCATTCTGAGGTTGTTATGGACCCCAACGATTATATTTTGGGAATCCTATAAATGTGGGTTCCCTTGGCCTGTTTTCACTAAGATTTTCAAGAGCAATTTTTCCCACCTTTTCAAGTATTTTCAACAAAGTTTTCAAAAGAGTTTTTGTGCCAAAATTCTCTATCTTTATTTGTTTTCAAAATTTTGAAAAATCTAAGAAAATCAAGTCTTTGGGATTTCTATTTTGTTCTTCATTTTATATATCCATCAAGAAGTTTTTCTCAAGTATTTTTTTTGTTTTATTTTCAAATACTTTATTTTCTCACATACTTGAGCAATCATCTCAAATCTATCTTTGGGATCTTTGTATTGTGAGAAAAATTATTTGTGATCCTTTGAGATCACCAAGAGAGAGTTTGTGATCATTGGATCACCAAGTTTTTGTTGGCCAAAAGGCCCATCACTATAGTTTTGATGATGATTAACTCATGTAGTTATAATACTAATGATCTTGTGTTTAATTAGTCTTAGATATGTGATCAAATCTTAGTAGGTGTTTAGCTTCAACAAAAGATTTAAAGTCAAGTTTTGGAGCTAGCACGTGTTGATTCAAGAGCTCGCGCATCAAGATTGCATCAAGTACTCAAGAGGAGTCTAGCTCATTGGATCAAAGTTTTGGACCAAGTCAAGAAAGAAGAAGAAGATTTTCAAGAGAAAATTTTCAAGAAGACTTGTGTCAGTTTTTGTAAGTGTTAAGATTTGTTTTTAGATAAAATGTAAAGGATAGATTAGTTGGTGGATTGCTCAAGTTCATATACACTCACACACAAGATTTATATGTGTTTTCATAAAAGAATTTTTGTTTTAGAAAAATACCGTTTTGGTTTTTAAGCTTCAAAGTATACATGTGTTTTACCAAAAATATTTTAGAGCTTATTGTCAAAAACATAGATATTTCCTCATATATGTGTAGTGGATCATATCCATATACACTAAGCTTTAAAAGTGTTTAAAATATCTTGTTTTTGGATTTGGAGAAGTTTTGGAAAAATCAATTTAGAAAAATACGGATTTTGTTTACAGCCAAAATTTCTATATCACAAAAATAGTTCAAAATATTTGTAATATGTTTTGATTTTTAATCAAACATGTTTGTATATCAAAGTATATCAATAAGCTTATTTTTGTAGAATTTATAAGAATTTATGGGATTTTATTGAAGGTAAAAAGACCGAGTTTTTATCCCTATAACACGTTCTGACCAGCCTTCTGCCAGTCGACCGGACGGTCGACCGATACAAAAGTTGGTCGACCGCTTCGGTCGACCGATGTGCACAAACGTGCACAGCATGGGCCGATCAATCGCGCGGTCGACCGACAGAGAGTTTCTGCTCTCTGTTAATGGTCCCGGTCGATCGGGCGGTCGACCGCTAGGTCTAGCCCAATTTTCGGTCGACCGGCCGGTCGACCGAGTTTTCCAATGGTTAGAAATCCGACCGTTGGCGGTCCACCAGGCAATCGACCGACAGTAGGATTTTCCTGCTGAGTTGTCCCCAACGGCTAATTTTTGGAGGCCTATATATTGGGGACCCTTGGGCTGTTTACCAAAAGATTTCAAGAGAGTTTTTGGGCTAGTTTTTCCTACCTATCTCAGTGGTTTTCTCCACATGTTTTAGAGCCAATATTTTTAAATCAAAAGGAGAGTTTATCAAGAGTTTTCTAAAAGAGATTCTTTGAGTTTTTCACCACACAAATCCATCTAAGTTTTTCTCATACATACTTGAGCTTTCCATTGCTATATCAATCCTATAGGAGAGTTGTTGTGAGATTGTTTTTAGGTGATCAAAGTGTTGAGATCACCAAAGTGTTCATTCTTGTATTTGAGGAGGCGGAGTTGCGGGTTCGCGTTGTTTCAAGTTCTAGTGGGAGCTCAGTGTAGAGGTACGGCCTCGGCAAGCTAGTGTGCTTGCGTGTGTTTGTTTCTTGCGGGAATAAGTGAGGGGACTAGTGAGTCCAAGGAATTCTAGTATGAACTTGTTGTAGGTGTTGCGGCACCGAGTTATCCGGTGGGATCGGTTTATAGTGAAAATCTTTCATAGTGTTGAAGGTAGGGACGTAGAGCAAGGGTGCTCGAACCTCGAAACAAATCTCCCGTGTTTGCGATTGCTCTCTCTATCTCTCACTTGTGTTTATATCTTGCATGCTTTTATTGTTCATATTCATTACTTGCTTGATAAATTGTGCTTAATTGTTATATGCTTGGGATTGTTTTCTTACACTTGTATTCAACTAAGAAAGCTATAGCGGCACCTCAACTCTTATCTAGAGGAATCTTGAGGAGATTGTCCAGAGCCCTTCACCGGAAATTCGGCTACACTCTTAGGTTATACTTTGTGTGTTTAGCCTAATAGTTTTTAGTTTGCTTAAATAGTTTTAATTCTACATTAATGAATCATTAGATTAGCTAGTCACCTATTCACCCCCTCTAGGTGATTTTAATTGGTATCAGAGCTTGGTACTCTTGATTTGGGTCTAACAACCTTAAGTTAAAGATCCTTATTTATAACTAATCACAATATTTGTACACACACACATGGATTTTATGTCACCTCCCATGTTTGAAATTCTTAACATCCAAACTTGGAAAGTTAAAATGTCTATGTAGCTCAAAGCTCTAAGTATTCATGTTTATTTTGCCACCATTAAAGATTCATATTGTTTAAATGGCAAAAACTTGAGGCTAATGCAAAAGTCCTACATGCTTAAAGATCTACCTTAAATGATGAATATTTATTTAGGGTTACTAATCTTGATTCGGCTTTTGTAGTATGGAACACTATAGTCTCCCTTGGCGAACAAAAGCAATATTATGCGGGGAGTGACTCGAATGATGGAAGTGATGCTTCCAACTTGTGCTACATGGTCCAAGGGGATAACCCCCTTGAGGTAAACTCTGAATCCAAGCTTGATGAGAATATTGACATGTCATATGATGATCTTTCTTCATTTTGTCAACAACTTCTTGAAAAATATGATTTGCTCAAAAAGGGCCATAAAAGATTGAAAATAAATATGAGTCCATTTCAAAAGAAAAAGATTCTTTTCAAAATAAATTGAATGCATTTCAAAAGAAAACAAATTTTTGAAAAATGAGAATATTTTCTTGTCCTCTAAGCTAAATGATATTTGTGAAGGAAATAAATCCTTGAAAAATAAAATCACTTTGGTGGAAAAGAAAAAGAAATTGCTTTGGAAGAAAACAACTCCTTGAAAATAAAAATTGTTTCAAAAGAAAAGGAAAATGTTTCTAAAAAGAAAAAGATTGTTGACCATATTTTTCATGCTACTACCATTGATAAAAATGAGATTAATTTTTTAAAAATTATAATAGATTGTTTGAGCTCAACTTTGAGCAATTGTGCATTTAATCATAATTAATTGGAAACCTTGTTTCAAAAGAAACAAGCTCCACATGTTCATGCACATCACCACGACATACATTTGCATACTTTGTACATCATGATTACACTCATTCTCATGTGCATGATAGAGTGTACAAGTGTACACATTGCGACCGCAAAGGCCATTTAGCAAAATTTTGTTATGATAAGGTAAATCCTATAAATTTTGCTAATAAAATGTTTGGTTCTGAATAATGCTAACCCCCGTGACTCAAAAGAAAATGGGTACCAAAATCCCTACCACTTGTGTTTGATGTAGGTGTGGGCTCTCACATGACGTGAGAGGATTGGTGCCTTGGTGGTGGTTGAATGGGCTTGATGGACACTACAAATTGATGCTGATCAAGGAAGTATGGTGGGAGGACCACTATATTTTGGAAGCTTAGAGAATAGTGCATATGGTTTGGTTACTATCTCTAAACTCCCATTTAGTTTACATGCTCTTACATAGATAATAATTTTAGCATGTTTTTGAGTTTTGTGCTTCATGTGGTGAATACTTGTTTAAATATATTTTTTGTCAAAACTTGTGTATATACTTGTACAAGTAGTGAACAACACCTGATTTTTATACGTTTATGCTTCATTGCTCATTTGTACTCATTACATGTACATGTATAATCTAGTTTTGATGATTCTTTCATTTATACTTGTCTTGCTTATCTTTGTGCATGTTTTGCTTCATGTATATGTATTTTTTTTGTCTAAAACTAATAAATATACATGTATACTCTTGAGTCACTTGCCTTCATGTAAATACTATTATGGACTCTTTTGTGTTTGGAATATGAATGTATATTGATAGTTTCGATAAAACATACATATACCTTGAAGTTTGTTTAAATTTGATGAAAAATAATTTTTTATGATTTTCATGTTTTTTTGATAAACAAAATTCATGTTTTGAGCCTCATTGATTATATTCATGAAAATGCTATTCACAAGATTCTTATGTACTCACACTTCATTTGTTTACTCATGACATTATTTTCATGAGAATTTTTGAGCTTTATAGACTTCGAGTGTCTACTCTTGTGTATTTAGTATATTTCATGATATACATATGATTTGTTTTCATATTTGAAGGATCTTTAACTAGTTTTTCAAAATTACTTTAAACTAGTTACTTATTCTTCATTTGGTAGTGTTTTCAATTTACAACTTTCTTCAAATCATATTTTTGAAAACTTCTACCCTTTAAGGGCGGATGGTTGGGCGACCATGTCTTGTGTGCCTAATTGAAAATCTTTTTAAACATGTGCATGAATAGGGTGGATTGTTATGAGTTATACACATGTTCTTTATGAATATTACTTTGTATACTCATACATGTTTTCTTTATATATATGTATGCTTCAACTTTTAATAATATCAATTTCAATTGGTATTTTTCTTTTCATACATATATATGATTTGATTGTGCTTGATTTATAATATCCTACATGTTTAAAGTACAAATTATGTTTATACTAAGCTTGACTAATTTTTAAATGTTAATTGGTATCAATATGGTTCAATTTTAATTGATATCAAAATATACTTCACTCTTTACTTTTTAATTGGTATCAAATTTTACAATGTTTCAATTTCAATTTGGTATCAAAATTTCCGATTTCATTTTCAATTGGTATCAAAAATTTTGTTTATTCCAATTGGTATCAAAAATCTACTAATGGTATCTCAAAATTTGTTTTGTTGACTTAAGGATTTTAACATTTTATTTTAAAGAAAATTCACAATTTCTTGATGTGTATTGCCTATATACAAGGGGAGCTTAACATCTCTTCTATATATAGATTCATGTTGAGTGTATCTTGTATTGAGGAGCTTGACATCTCTTCTTTATATGATACACGTGTGTAGGGGGAGCTTCACATCTCCACTTATACGTTATATATTATGTTTTATGTGAGTTAGGGCTTTGTCATCCCTTCTTCATGTAATGCGTGTATGCAGGGGAGTTAACTTCACGTCTCTCTCTTTACGAATGTATACCGCATATATATCTTTATTGTTTAATTTGTTTTTACCCCTTTGTTGATGATTTGACAAAAAAGGGAGAGGTATTTTGTGAGTTTATATATGCATGTTTCTTTCATCCCCTTGTTGTATACAAAAAGGGGAAGAAGGATTTTGGGTTTTGATATATACATGTTTCTGCATATATATCTTTTGTTTTTGACAAAAAGGGGAAGAAGTATTTGATGCGTTTATGCATGTTTATCTCCTTATTTATGCATATATGTTTGTTTAGTTTTATGCACTTCATTGAATATCTTATTGTTTATTGTTATGCATGAGTTAAGGGGGAGCTTCTATGAAGCTTAACTTTAATCCATGCATATATAACTCCATGAGTTTTGTCATCATCAAACAGGGGGAGATTATTTGCCCAAAGGCCCATCACTCTAGTTTTGATGATGATTAACTCATGTAGCTATAGTACTAATGATCTTGTGTTTAATTAGTCTCAGATGTGTGATCAAGATCTTAGTAGGTGTTTAGCTTCAACAAAGGATTTAAAGTTAAGTTTTGGAGCTAGCACGTGTTGATTCCAGAGCTCGTGTATCAAGATTGCATCAAGTACTCAAGAGGAGTCTAGCTCATTGGATTAAAGTTTTGGACCAAGTCAAGAAAGAATAAGAAGATTTTCAAGAAAAGATTTTCAAGAAGACTTGTGTCGGTTTTTCTAAGTGTCAAGATTTGTTTTTAGATAAAATGTAAAGGATAGATTAGTTGGTGGATTGCTCAAGTTCATATACACTTACACACAAGATTTATATGTGTTTTCATAAAAGAATTTTTGTTTAGAAAATTACCGTTTTGATTTTTAAGCTTCAAAATATACATGTGTTTTACCAAAACTATTTTAGAATTTATTGTCAAAAACATAAATATTTCCTCATATATGTGTAGTGGATCATATTGTTCGAAAGGAGGAATTGAATTGAGCAAGGGTTCGGAGTAAACCGTTGATGTCCGTGTGCTGATGATCAAAACTCCGAATGTATATGAAGATTTACTTTACTCCTTCGAATCACCATTTGTAGCACAAGCTATAACGGGTCGTATCCGCAGGAAGGGCTAGCGATGGAAGCGTTCAAAGTTTTTATGCTAAGATTTTTGAGAAGGAAAACGAAGGTTCCTCTTTGTTTAAAAATTGAGAAACAAAATAAAGTAAAAGGAGAGTGAAGAATCTTTGTATAGGTTTTTAAAGAAAAGGAAAATAGAATGAAAGAAGGAATGAAATTCGGTTATGTTGGAAAAAGAGAACATTTTAGAAAAGGATTTTAGAATTCAATAAAGAGAAAGCCATGACTAGCTAACATTCTACACTACTAACTTACTAATCTCGTTGGGTGATTCATGCCTCATGTAGATTCATCGGCAATAGTACATCTTGCTTTGTCAAATCGATATGTTGTCCCATATTGAGGATGTGTTTTCATCTAGGCTTCGCTAGTGGCCTCCTTGGATCATCGGCTCCTTAAATAGATTTTCAATAATGGAACATAGGTAATCACACTTAGGTATGCTAAACAAGAATGTAATATTCATTAGTCCATCAAAGCTATAATCAAGCTAGCATGAAGTAAAACTTATATAATAGATGTTAGCACACTAAAGTGATCCATCTTCATGTTCCATCAAGGCACTTGTTCAAGAGACAAGGCTCTAAGTGAGGCACACACGAATCATATGGAGGAGATACAAAGCATTCACTAAGAATTGAGCATAACTCATCTTCATTGGGGATGAAAAAGACTTGTAAATTACAAGACTAGAAATAAAAATATCCAATGATTCATATGAGTTAGCAATCACCCAAGAGTTAGTAGTTAGTAGTGTTAGAAGTTAGTTAGTCATGTTAGTGAGTTATTAGCCATAGGAAGGAAGAACAAGCAAGAATACAAGGTAGAAAGTAAATGCAAGAAAGTAAGAACTTGAAGGTAAATGCAATAAAATAAGAAAAGACTTGAGGAATGGAAGCTTGAGCCCTTGTATTGAGTTGTCACCTTCTTCAATTACAGAGATCTCTCACCCTCACTCTCTCTTTTCTGGATCTAAAAGGAGAAAATGAAAATTACACAAGAAGACTAAAGAAACTTAAAGAAATCCTAACAATTTCCTAAACAAGAATGCTATTCTCTCCTCCCTTGATTACAGAGGCCCTAGGGGTCTATTTATAGCCTTCAGGAGAAGATGCCATCCCACATCAGCCGTAGGATCAATCGCTTGATCAACGGCCAAGGGAGTGCTGCGGATCCGCGGCCAGGGCCGCATTTCCGCGGCAGAATCTTGGCCGTTGCGCCAATGATTTTTCTGACATTCTGTTATGCCTCGTGTGCCCAGCTGGAGCTTCTAGAAGGTGAAGAATATGCTTTGGATTAGTCCAGATTTGGGCTTCCTTGTTGTGGGCTTCTAAATTACTCCTTTAATTCTTTTAAAATTCCCAAGAATTGGGCCTTCTTCTCCATTAAATATTGGACCTAAAAAAATAAGAGAGAGAAGCAAAAAAAATCCCATTTTTATTAGCAAAAAGTATGGTAAGATGGTATAAAATGATGCATAAATGAACTCCAATCACACCCCCATACCTAGCTTTTGCTCGTCCCCGAGCAAAATAAGTAAAGAGAAAAACCCTAACTAAATTATTATACCACTTTCGTAGGTGACACGATTGCACTGAGCTCGTGCAATAAGCCGTTAAACCTCTAGGCTACCTGATCGGGGGCGCAACTAGCACTCAAAAGTGTGTATTATGAAATCAGATGAAAAGCTCGAATGTGCTTAATGTACCCTCGATACTTCCGTTATAGCATTGGCTTAACGGGTCGAATCCACAGGGAAGGGAGGCGATAGAAGCATTAACAGTCTCTATTCCCGTCTTTTGTTAACAGTTCTTCTTTGTTGAAAGAATGAAAAAGAATGAAAAAGAAAAGAAAATGAAATCCAGAATGTGGTAGGTGAGGAGAGCGATGAAAACGGCGATGTAAAAACAAAAGTGAAGTGCTTTGGAAATCAAAATAGAAAAAGAGATGGAACAAGGTTGAACTAAGAAGGATGGTAAAAATACCGATAGAAAAATGAGAAAAGAGTTTGGAAAACGATTTCTAAATCAACCTAAAAGAAAACTCATGGCTACTAACTACTAAATGCTCCACTAACCATGCTAACCTCTTCGAGATAGTTGCCTCACATTTTGATCCTTGGCCATCACAATCCTTGGCTCCAAGAGACGGTACAAAGCATGGCTCATGGATGGTTCATCACATTCAAAACATTGCATCAAGAACAAGCTAATACAAGCATCACTCATTACACTACTAGCATGAAATAAAAGAGCATCAAATAAAAGAGAGTTAGCTTGGTTAGCAAGTTAGCAAGTTAGCAAGTTAGATGTTAGAACCCATCATCTTTGGCCATCAATGGCTCTTGCAAGAACAAGGCCTTGTAGAGGCAACCCGATTCATGTGGATTATTAAGTAAGTGGTTAGATGGTTAGTGGTTAGTAGTTAGATTGCCATGAGAAGAAAAACTAGCAAGAAATCATGTAGAAGGTGAAGGAGATTACATTGGAAGAGAAAGGAGGCATCTTTACATAGAGTGTCACTCTCTATTACATCAATTCCTTGCTTTCTCTCTCTAGAAATCACTCAGCCCTACTACAATGATCTAAGAAAAAGAAATGAAAAATACAAGAAATGAAGAACACTCATCTACACTACACTAAAATCTGGACCTACTCCTAAAAAACGAAGACTGCTCTCGGTTTGGCCTCTGCAGGTGCTATTTATAGGCAAAAGACCCTTCCAGAAGACGAGACGGGGCCACGCGTCGAAAATCGACGCGTGGCTCCACAGCTTTGCCGCGGAAACGCGGCTATTGCCGTGTTTCCGCGGCAATACCAGGGAGATGGCTCCCTGGTTTTGGTCCACTGGTTCGCCTGGCTTCGAGTAGCTTCCAGGTTATTCTGTTTTGGGTAATTCTGTCCGCAGATTCGTCTGATGTGTGCAAGAGGCTAGGTTCAACGTATCTTCTAGATGATCCCTTGCTTGGCCTCCAAGTAATGCGGATTTAATTACCCTTAATTGGGTTTAATTAAGCTCTTATTACACCTTTGCCCTTGGACTTTGTATCTACCTGCAATTAAGACCAAAACACGATTTAGACGACAATTTATTCATAAATCGGTGAGAGAATGCGACATAAAAATGCAGAATTGTAGACTAATCACACCCCCACACTTATTCTTTTGCTCGTCCCGAGCAAAACAAGAAAAGAAAAACTATACTACAAGGGTTATTACACCACTTTCGCAGGTGACGCGATTGCACTGAGCGTGTGCAACAAGCCGTTAAACCTCTAGGTTACCCTAGAGGAGGAGTGTTGTCTCCTGAGGGTTTTCAGTGGATTGCACCCATAAAATCCATAAAGAAAGAAGACAAATGTTAGTATTTTGAAAACGCATTTTGAAAGAGAGACAAGTTTATGAAATATTTTTGCAAAAATATAAGTGATCTAAGGTCATAAGTCCACCAAAAATCATTCTTCCTTAAACTTAGTCTCTATGCAAGATCTTGTCTTCAATTAAGGTAAGAATTCAAAATTGGATTGAATATTTTATCTTTCATAAAACCTAGATAATATGCACTTTGTGATAGTGAAGATTTCTGGGATTTCAACTCCAACCATAAAGCCATTTATATATTTATATATTCTTTCTTTTTTTTCTTTTTCTTTTTTTTTTCTTCCCTTAGTTTAGTCTTTCTAGTTCACCCATGTAGCGAGCCTATAACCGATGACTCCCAAACCAGATGGTCCTAGGGCACCAGATGAGAAAACACCCCTCGGGTTTAAGGACTCGAGTAAACAAGGCCACAAAACTAAAGGGGATTATTTGCTTCTTTTGACCACCGTTAGGCGTGAATAATCATGCTTCTTGAGGCACAATTATCCAGCTTAATAAGTGATGTTTTATTTATATATATATTTTTTCTTTTTATTTTTTTTATAGCATTTTAGGTCTTTGTTTCCATCCCAAAAATGTGTAAGTGTGATGTGCATGCTATCTCAGGCAAAAAATTCAAGATAAAATTATCTCCCCAATTTATCTTACTTAGCCTATAATTTTAAACAAGATCCATTATTTCAACTAGGTTTAAGATGTCATAATTAAGGCTTTCTTAATTTCTAAGATCATCTTAATTTTCTTAAAAATAGATCAAAACTTTGTCTCTTATTTCAAAAAGCTTTTAAAGAAAGAGAAAAATTCCTATACAAAAGAAAAGAATTCTAAAAGTATCCTAAAAGAAGTGTAAAAGAAAGAAAATCTAAAAAACTCTAAGTTAGTAAACCCTCCCCCACACTTATCTCATGCATTGTCCTTAATGCATCGTGATATATGTATGCATGAAACAAATAGAGAGGGAAGGAAAAAAATTACCTCAAGGTGGTGGTTCCGGTGGCGGTCTGATTGGTCCACGAAAGGCGACTGATTGTAACACAATATTGCATATTTTACCACATAATCCCCATGCATATTACAAATAAATACATGATTTTTACTAATCTTCTCTATATATTTACAGGTCTACACTTAAATGGAGAGAAAGCCAATAATCACTTTAATTAGCAATAATTAAAGTGATTAATTTCAAATCCAAGATTAAGCCCAAATCTAATCCAGAATCTAGAGAGATCCGCGCAACAAACGAAGAATCCAGAAGGTCCACGTGGCTGAACAAACTCGTAACAACCCACAACAGAAAGTGGTTAGCCAACGGCCACCGTTATGCCGCGCCTTGCCGTGCCAACGCGGCAGATCTGGGGCCGTTGAGCCCCAGATTTTGCGCCAACAGACTTGGTTCTGGATCCTTCTCCTGGGGGCTATAAATACCTGCACCTGGCCTGCGAGCAGAGGTTGAACAGCAAGAGGAGGAGATTAGAGATTAGTTACATGTATTAGGTTTTCTTTATGTTGTAGTCCTCCTTCCTCTTCTTCCCTAGATTTCATTGCAAGAGAGAGATTGTAAGAGAGAGAGAGCTTGTACTATCAAGGAGTGACAACTTGAAGCAATACAAGGATTGATCCATTCTCTTCAATTCTACTCGAGCTTGATTCTAGTTTACTCGCTTTCTTTACTTGCTTTCTTTACTTGCTTTCATTTTACTTCATGTTTTGCTTTGTTTTTGTTATGGCTTGTAGCTAACTCTTTCTCCATGTACTAGCTAACCACTAGCCTTGCCATCTTCACCAACTCATGGGTGATCGCTTTACTTCATCTTGCAAGTTGGATGGTCTTCTCTTCTCCGACGAGTTAAACCAACCGTCATCCTAGTGAGAAAGTAATTAGATCAACACGCAAGACGAAACCTACGCCGATGGAGTGACAACATGAGGCACGCCTTCACTATCACGGAGTTTGGTAAGCTTTGGTAAGGTAGCTAGGTAAGCTAGTCGTGGTTTGATTCTTTCCAAGCAATTCTATTCTTGATCTCTTTTCAATTCCCTCCATGAACAATTCCACCACTTCTTGCATTTCTTGTTCCGTGTTTTATTCATTCTTTTATGCATAGAAGACACTTCGTTTACTCTTCTCACCATGATTCGTAACGCTTCCATCGCTAGCTCTCCCTGAGGTTCGACACGGTATAGCTCTACGCTATAACGGAGATAAGAAAGGTGATATTAAACTTTATAAATACATAGTACCAAGGTAAATTCTAAACAACATTTACATACACCTTTCCCGTCTCAATCAAATTTTTGGCGCCGTTGCCGGGGAGAGCAACGGATTTTCTTTAAAGTGAGAATCTAAACGAATTTTCTTCTCTGTTGCAGGTTACAGGTTGAAGAAACACAAAACCTTGCATAGCAGTGACATATAAGTGGACCTGGGCCTCTGCTCTCGAAAGCAGAGACCAGGATCCCTCAGTTTTGCCGCGTTCCCACGGCAAAAGCCGCGGTTCTGCGGCAGAACTGAGTTGACTACTCACAATTTTTCTACAGGGATTGTTTCTCTGCAAAATACAGCTGCTGCTATATTCTAAATCCTGTTTGCTTCACCTGATATCTGCTAATTTAATCAACAGTAAAAAATTGGTTGTTAACGTTAAAAATTGATTAGACATTTGCATTTTTAGGCACGTGTCTTTTCAATTCATTTACTTTTACTGTTGAAGAGTGCTGGAGGCAAGGTACGTTTCGCATTACATGTAGACTAGGAATCATCTCTTACTTGATTTTCATGCTTTGAGTGAATCCTTGCTATATTTCTTGTACACTTGCACAAATCAATTTTAAGGGCATAACCCGTAAATAAGATAAGGTGGGGAGTTCATTACCCTTTCCTTAGCCCGAAAATCATTTTCCCAAGCACTCACTAACCCAAGCCTAATTTAATAAAAAAAAAGTAGACGTTGGCCCTAGGGACATCTCGGACTCATTTAGGAGATTATCCTAAGGGGGAAAAGTGTTGGAATTTAACTCTTGCAAAATCGGTGTCTAGGAAAGGGGTTGAGGGCCGAAAGCCCGAAGGTTGCTGGTTACTTAATTAAGGAACGTCTCCGGACGGAAAACCTCCCACCAACCTTACCCTTCCCTGGCTGATTAGCTTGTGGTTAGAGTCTACACTAAACCTCCCGTGGACAGTCTATCAGTTAGGAGTCGTCTAGGTCCTAAGTCTACCCTAACTTAGGTTAGAATTTTCTTTTTCTTTTGTTTGTTTGTTTGTTTGTTTGTTTTTGTGTGTATTGTGTGATATGGCATTCAACAATTCTTTCCATCCTAATAATAATCCATATGTCACACATACTCCATATTCGGATAATTCCAACCCGGTGTTTTACAATATGCACCAACCAAATACGCCGGGTTGGCCTTATCCGAATCAATATGACCCATACCCCCCATCTAATGACTATAATTTCCAAGATAATTTCAACTCTTCACCGAGTAATTGGGGATTCACGTACCCCGAGTCAAATTCTCAAATTCCTTATCCACCATATTCACCTTGTCCACAGTATTCATGTCCCGATTTCGCTTCATATACTCCTTGTTCTGAACCACCATTTGAAGAAAAATCTGAGTTACTAAGGAGTTTAGAAGCCAATTTACAGAGAGCTGAGCAGACACTTCCCGAACCATTTGCCTCTCCAATTCCACAGTATTTTCAAGAGTCTTACTCAGTTCCACCTCTTCATAATGAACAACCATTTATGAGTAATGATTTCTTGTGTGAGTCCACTCTTCCATCACCACACATTTTTGACTCACAATTTCACCATCACTTCCAAGACAACACTTCATCTTTCCATCAAAACAATGAAGTCATCAATTATGGGAAGATGCTTGAAGACATGACTAATGCTCAAATTCTAGGAATCGTGACATAGATTTGATGATCCAAACTCTTCATTATCATCCTATTTCTAATGTCACTAGCCACCCTGTTAAAACAGAAGAGTCATGTAGTCTTGAAAATCCAGATTCAATTTCAGCACACTCACCTGAACTTGTCCAAACTTCAAATCCCATTGACATTTTGGCAAGTTTTTCATTTCCTAAAATTGAACTTGTCCAAACGTCAAATCCCATTGACATTTTGGCAAGTTTTTCATCTCCTAAACCTGAACTTGTCCAAACTACAGATCCAATTGACATTTTGGCAAGTTTTCCTTTTTCTGAAATTGAACTCAAACATGAATATGATCCTGAACTTCCATTTGATGATTCAATTTTCCTTCCTGATTCAATTATGACTCCAGTATCTTCACATGATTTCACTTCATTTCCCGAGTCAGTATTGGATCCAGTACCAATCCATCTTGAAATTGAATCACCAATCATTCATGATGATCATATTGAACTTGACCAATTCCATTCTTTTGAAAATTCCATTGATAAATTGGCAAGTTCACATTTTTGTGGAATTGAACTACATGAGGAATATGATCTTGAACCCCAACTTCGTGATTCAATCCTTTTTCCTGATTCAATAATGACTCCAGTATTTTTACCTAACTTTAATCCTTTTCCGGAGTTGACATTGGATCTCTTCCCAATTCATAATGAAGTTGAATCACCCATCTTTAAGGATCATATTGAACTTGCCAAATTCCTTACTTTTGAAAGTTCCATTGACAAATTGGCAAGTTTCCCATGTATTGAACTACATATGGAATGTGACCTAGAATCTCATAATCTCTTTACTTCTGAAACTGATTGTACAATTCTAGTGGAAGATATTGACTTAAGTTTTGAAGAATTGTACGGTGATGAGCTTGAATTTCTTAAAATTGGAAGTAAAGAGATATCACCTTTAGAAAGTCACATTCCATTGTTGGAAATTGATTGTGGACTTGAGTTTCTATTTCTTGACTTGGACCCAATTTCTGAACTCACTTCGACTCCTGAACCATCACTTGATTTAAATCACCTTCCTGAGTCGGTACTAGTTCCTGTCCTTCCTGAGTCCAAGTCAACTGTTCTATCATTCCATACACCATTCTTGGACAAGGTGATTGATAAATTTGACTCTGAAATTATTCTAAAAAAATGGAAATTAGATGGGGTCATGTACATAATAAAAATCTTTCATGCACACATCATTCTTGTGGGTCATATTCTTTATTTTTTTGGTGGGTTCCTGAAAACCCAACGACAAGTTGATTGGGCCATGTTCCGTGGACCAATCCGACCACCACCGGAACCACCACCTTAAGGTAATTTTTTTTTTACTAACATAGGATTTACTAACATAGAATTTAGAAAATAAATAAAAAAATAAATAAAATAAATAGAAATAAAGGAGGGATTTTTATGCTTAAAAGGAGTTCCCACACTTTCCAAATTCAAATTCTTTCTAAATTCCTAGGATTCTCTCTCTTCCCTAGGATTCCATTCACATTCAAAATCCTTTGACCTAGGGTTGTAATTAAATCTTTGACCTAGGGGTAACTTTGGAAATCCCATTTTTTCTTTCCTTTATAAAAAAATCTTCTCCCCAACTCATTCTCCCTCACCCGAGATAATCACTTCAGATCTAGAATTCCTCTTCCACAGCCGACCTCCACTAAATTTTTGATCTCCAGATTATTCCAAACTGCCGCGCCCTACCCCTGACCCGCGGCAAATCTGACACTTCAGGCGCGCCAGTAAGCTCCAGATCGACTGATTTTCTTTGCTGGAGACAGAACCAGATCCCTTCTTCCCGAGGCCATCTCTGGTGCCTTCTGCACCTGTCTTTCGATTTCCCCCCAAGTTAATCCGGGGGTGGTTTGATCTCTTGTTCCTTGCTCTAATTTTCACTGTTAATTATGGCCCCTACTTTATTTGTGGAAAGGGATTTCTCTAAGATTTTGAATGATCAAGAGGGTTATGGGCATATATTTTTAGATCGAATGCATGCGTGGAATTGGTATCCCTTAGTTTACGATAACACCAACAATGATGCTTACTATTGCCCTGATTTGGTCAACACATTTTACAACTCATTAGACCATGCATCTGTTAATCGTAACACTCAACAATTCACTGTTCATATGTCATTCGGTGATATCTTTGTCACCGTTCCATTCATTGCTGAGATCACCGATATTCCCATTCATCCCCATTGTACTGGCCCTTTGCCACTAGTTGATTACATGTCTATCATGGGGGTCCGTTGCACTGAGCAGGACCGTGGGCTCAAAGCCCAATCCACATTTAGGAATGTACATTGCGTTGGACGTTGGCTCCAACGCAATATTTTTGGATTAGATCATACCACATCTTTCAACAGACCCGTACTACAAATCATTCATGATCTAATGACTAATACACACTCGGTCTGTTTGAATAGGGCTATTTTTCATGCCATACTTGATAACTCCTCCCGCACTCGGGGTGCAAAATTTTCTCATCCCGTCTTGATTACACGTTTGTGTAGAAACTTCCTACCAGACGATGTATTTGACTCATTTGCCCGAGTGTCTGTTGTAGCCGAGAAACCCACCAGTGCATATACTGGGTGCTTACACGCCCTCTGGACACCTAGTGCCCAACCAGAGGACATTCCTGCGGAGTCCTCTTCGGAGGAGAGCTTAGAGGAGGTTGACGAGCCCCAATTTTGGAGACAGGACCCACCTATTGAATCACGAGCTTTCATGTCTTCCATCTGGAAGGGCATGAAGAAAATTTTTAGGGGTCAGGTGAGGTTGAGGAAGAAGGTGGAGGAGGAATCATCCAGGTTATCCTCCAGGTTAGATGATATTGAGGCGAGGTTGAGGAGGACACAGTCAGCTGGACCCAGTACTACTGCTGGTCCAAAGAGGAGGAGGGAGTGACTTTTTACCTTACCTATTTCATGCATCATTTTTATCTTGCATACATTGAGGACAATGCATGAGATAGGTATAGGGGGGTATGTACTAACATAGGACTTTTTATTTTCTTTATAGGATTTTTATTTTTTTAGGATTTTTATTTTCTTTTTAGGTCTTTTATTTTTTTAGATTTTCCACTTTCTTTTTAGATTTGACTTTTCTTTTAGAAAAATAAAAATAAAATAAAAAAAATATATATAAAAATAAAAACTTTTTGTAATAAGAGACAAAGTTATGATCTATTTTAAGAAAATTAAGATGTATCTTAGGAATTAAGAAAGCCTTAATTATGACATCTTAAACATAGTTGAAATAATAGATCTTGTTTGAAATTATAGGATAAGTAAGTAAAATTGGTGAGATATTTTTATCTTGAATTTTTTGCCTTAGATAAATATGCACTGTACACTTACACATTTCTTGGGATGGAAACAAAGACCAAAAATGCCATATAAATAAAGAAAAAAAATTATAAATAATAGATCACTTATTAAGCTGGATAACTATGCCTCAAGAAGCATGGTTACTCACGCCTAACGGTGATCTCACTTATTAAGCAGGATAATTGTGCCTCAAGAAGCATGATTATTCACGCCTAACGGTGATAATAAATAATCCCCTTTAGTTTTGTGGCCTTTTTCACTCGAGTCCTTTAACCTGAGGGATGTTTTCTCATCTGGTGCCCTAGAACCATCTGGTTTGGGAGTCATCGGTTATAGGCTCGCTACATGGGTGAACTAGAAAGCCTAAGAAACTAAGGGAAGAAAAAGAAAAAAAAAGAAAAAATAAATAGATAAATAAATGGCTTTATGGTTGGAGTTGAAATCCCAGAAATCTTCACTTACACGGTGTGCATACTATCTAGGTTTTATGAAAGATAAAAGTATTCAATCCAATTTTGAATTCTTACCTTAATTAAAAACAAGATCTTGCATGGATACTAAGTTTAAGAAAGAATAATTATAGGTGGACTTATGACCTAGGATCACTTATATTTTTTGCAAAAATAGTTCGTAAACTTGTCTCTTGTTCAAAATGAATTTTCAAAACACTAACATTTGTCTTCTTTCTTTATGGATTTTGTGGGTGTAATCCGCTGAAAACCCTCAGGAGACAACACTCCTCCTCTAGGGTAACCTAGAGGTTTAACGGCTTGTTGCACACGCTCAGTGCAATCGCGTCACCTGCGAAAGTGGTGTAATAAAATTGGTAGTTAGGATTTTCTTTTCTTTTCTTTGTTTTGCTCGGGACGAGCAAAAGAATAAGTGTGGGGGTGTGATTGTAACACAATATTGCATATTTTACCACATAATCCCCATGCATATTACAAATAAATACATGATTTTTACTAATCTTCTCTATATTTTTACAGGTCTACACTTAAATGGAGAGAAAGCCAATAATCACTTTAATTAGCAATAATTAAAGTGATTAATTTCAAATCCAAGATTAAGCCCAAATCTAATCCAGAATCTAGAGAGATCCGCGCAACAAACGAAGAATCCAGAAGGTCCACGTGGCTGAACAAACTCGTAACAACCCACAACAGAAAGTGGTTAGCCAACGGCCACCGTTATGCCGCGCCTTGCCGCGCCAACGCGGCAGATCTGGGGCCGTTGAGCCCCAGATTTTGCGCCAACAGACTTGGTTCTGGATCCTTCTCCTGGGGGCTATAAATACCTGCACCTGGCCTGCGAGCAGAGGTTGAACAGCAAGAGGAGGAGATTAGAGATTAGTTGCATGTATTAGGTTTTCTTTATGTTGTAGTCCTCCTTCCTCTTCTTCCCTAGATTTCATTGCAAGAGAGAGATTGTAAGAGAGAGAGAGCTTGTACTATCAAGGAGTGACAACTTGAAGCAATACAAGGATTGATCCATTCTCTTCAATTCTACTCGAGCTTGATTCTAGTTTACTCGCTTTCTTTACTTGCTTTCTTTACTTGCTTTCATTTTACTTCATGTTTTGCTTTGTTTTTGTTATGGCTTGTAGCTAACTCTTTCTCCATGTACTAGCTAACCACTAGCCTTGCCATCTTCACCAACTCATGGGTGATCTCTTTACTTCATCTTGCAAGTTGGATGGTCTTCTCTTCTCCGACGAGTTAAACCAACCGTCATCCTAGTGAGAAAGTAATTAGATCAACACGCAAGACGAAACCTACGCCGATGGAGTGACAACATGAGGCACGCCTTCACTATCACGGAGTTTGGTAAGCTTTGGTAAGGTAGCTAGGTAAGCTAGTCGTGGTTTGATTCTTTCCAAGCAATTCTATTCTTGATCTCTTTTCAATTCCCTCCATGAACAATTCCACCACTTCTTGCATTTCTTGTTCCGTGTTTTATTCATTCTTTTAAGCATAGAAGACACTTCGTTTACTCTTCTCACCATGATTCGTAACGCTTCCATCGCTAGCTCTCCCTGAGGTTCGACACGGTATAGCTCTACGCTATAACGGAGATAAGAAAGGTGATATTAAACTTTATAAATACATAGCACCAAGGTAAATTCTAAACAACATTTACATACACCTTTCCCGTCTCAATCAGCGACCCAATCATTCTTGCGTGGAGTCCGGAGGAACCCACCAGAAACCCCCATAATACAACCCACTAGAAAGATGTATGCATGTGTGATTTTTATTAAAAATTTTACCCCATCTAATTTCCAAATTTTCAAAATAATTTCAGAGTTAAATTTATCAAAGCCCTTGTCCCAGAATGGAATGATTGATTTGGACTCAGGAAGCACAGGAACTAATATCGACTCAGGAAAAAGACTTAAGTCAAGTAGAGGTTCGAGAGTCGAGATTGGTTCAGGAAGTGGGACCAAATCAAGAAGATGAAGCTCAAGTCCACATTCATTTCCCCATGATGGAATGTGACTATCAAAGATTGGTGATTCAAGTTCAGGAATGACAGGTATGGGAATCAAAACTGACTCTAAAATGTTGCTCAAATTGGGTAACAAAATAGGAGTCAATAGTGATTCGGGAATTTGAACAAGATCACAAATTGGAGGATCAAAATCACATTCCTCATTGAGTTCAATTCCACAAAAATGAGAACTTACCAATTTATCAAATGGACTTTCAAAGGTATGGAGTTGGTCAAGTTCAATATGATCATCATGAATGATTGGTGATTCAATTTCACAATGGATGGGTACAGGATTCAATAATGACTCGGGAAATGAAGTGAAATCAGGTGAAGACACCGGAGTCATAATTGAATCAGAAAGTAGAATTGAATCATCAAGTGGAAGTTCAGGATCATATTCATGCTCAAGTTCAATTTCAGGAAAAGGATAACTTGCCAAAATGTCAATGGGATCTGAAGTTTGGATAAGTTCAGGTGGGTGTGCTGAAATTGAATCTTGATTTCCAAAACAACATGACTCTTTGGCTCGGACAGAATGGTTAGTGACATTAGAAATGGTCGAGTGATGAGAAGGTAGAGTTTGGATCATTATCTCTATGTCACGGTTTCGAGCATTTTGAGCCTGAGTCATGAATTCAAGCATCTTTTTATAATTCATTGGTTCATTATTTTGTTGTGAAGATGAAGTATTGTTTTGGAATTGGTGGTGAAATTGTGAGTCCATCAGATTTTGTGAGTGTTGTTTGGACTCACGCAAGAATTCCTTACTAGTTCCCCAGGCAGATGGTTGTTCATTATAAGGAGGTGGAACTGAGTAAGACTCTTGAGGAGGTGGAATTGGAGAGGCCAATGTCTCTTGAAGTTGTTGCTCGGCCCTCTGTAGATTGGCTTCTAAACTCTTTAGTAACTCAAATTTTTCTTCAATTGGTGGTTCAGAAAAAGGAGTATAAGAAGCTAAATCGGGGAATGAATATTGTGGATAAGGTGAATATGATGGACAAGGTGGACATGGGGGACAAGGAGGTTGAAAATTTAACTCGGGGGACTTGAATCCCCAATGACTCTGTGACGAGTTGAAATTATTTTGGAAATTATAGTCATAAGAATGTGGGTATGGGTTGTATTGATTCGGATAAGGCCAACCCGGTGTATTTGGTTGGTGCATATTGTAAAACGCCGGGTTGGAATTATCCGAATCATATGGAGTTGGTGTGAAATATGGATTCATGTTCGGATTGAAAGAATTGTTATTGTTGAATGCCATTTCACAAACAATCACAAACAAAAAGAAAAATCAAACAACAAACAAAAAGAAAAATCAAAACCAAGCCAATAGGAGGGTTGACCTAGACCTAGGCGAGATGTCCCTAGTGGCCAACGTCTATTCAAATTTTATTAGGGCTTGGGTTGTGTGAGTGGGGAGATGATTTTTGGGCTAAGGAAGGATTATGAAATCCCACCTTATCTTGTTTGGGTTTTGCCCTTAAGTTCAATTCGTGCAAGTGTGCAATATAGACAAGAATATAACACAAAGCGATAAATCACCCACGTGTTTGTCCTATGCTATATGCAATGCCATATGTACATCTCCATCCAGATCACAACAACAGAACAAAATACAGTATATTGGAATTGAATTGACACGTGCCTAAATGCAAATGTCTAAACCGTTTTAAAAGCGTCCAAATACCGTATTTTAGTTCTTTTATTTATTATGGTGTGTAGGCAATCAAAGCAAGAAAGATAGCAGCACAAATCAACTAGCTATTACAATTCACACATCCCAGAACAACAAAATTTACAATGTTCACAAAATTGTCGCGGTTTCGCGGCAAATGACGCGGTTCCGCGGCTTTTCTTTAAAATCTGGGGCCCTGCTTTCAAGAGCAGGGAGATGCAAAGCTAGCTTATGTTCTGCAATGTTAAGCACCTGTAAATATTGCCCTGCACACCAAAACAGAGAAGACAATGTTAACAAAAACGTGAAAACGAAACCATTCCCTTCCCCGGCAACGGCGCCAAAATTTGATCGGGGGCGCAACTAGCACTCAAAAGTGTGTATTATGAAATCAGATGAAAAGCTCGAATGTGTTTAATGTACCCACGATACTTCTGTTATAGCATTGGCTTAACGGGTCGAATCCACAGGGAAGGGAGGCGATAGAAGCATTAACAGTCTCTATTCCCGTCTTTTGTTAACAGTTCTTCTTTGTTGAAAGAATGAAAAAGAATGAAAAAGAAAAGAAAATGAAATCCAGAATGTGGTAGGTGAGGAGAGCGATGAAAACGGCGATGTAAAAACAATAGTGAAGTGCTTTGGAAATCAAAATAAAAAAAGAGATGGAACAAGGTTGAACTAAGATGGATGGTAAAAACACGATAGAAAAATGAGAAAAGAGTTTGGAAAACGATTTCTAAATCAAGCTAAAAGAAAACTCTTGGCTACTAACTACTAAATGCTCCACTAACCATGCTAACCTCTTCGAGATAGTTGCCTCACATTTTGATCCTTGGCCATCACAATCCTTGGCTCCAAGAGACGGTACAAAGCATGGCACATGGATGGTTCATCACATTCAAAATATTGCATCAAGAACAAGCTAATACAAGCATCACTCATTACACTACTAGCATGAAATAAAGGAGCATGAAATAAAAGAGAGTTAGCTTGGTTAGCAAGTTAGCAAGTTAGATATTAGAACCCATCATCTTTGGCCATCAATGGCTCTTGCAAGAACAAGGCCTTTTAGAGGCAACCCGATTCATGTGGATTATCAAGTAAGTGGTTAGATGGTTAGTGGTTAGTAGTTAGATTGCCATGAGAAGAAAAACTAGCAAGAAATCATGTAGAAGGTGAAGGAGATTACATTGGAAGAGAAAGGAGGCATCTTTACATAGAGTGTCACTCTCTATTACATCAATTCCTTACTTTCTCTCTCTAGAAATCACTCAGCCCTACTACAATGATCTAAGAAAAAAAAATGAAAAATACAAGAAATGAAGAACACTCATCTACACTACACTAAAATCTGGACCTACTCCTAAAAAACGAAGACTGCTCTCGGTTTGGCCTCTGCAGGTGCTATTTATAGGCAAAAGACCCTTCCAGAAGACGAGACGGGGCCACGCGTCGAAAATCGACGCGTGGCTCCACAGCTTTGCCGCGGAAACGCGGCTATTGCCGCGTTTTCGCGGCAATACCAGGGAGATGGCTCCCTGGTTTTGGTCCACTGGTTCGCCTGGCTTCGAGTAGCTTCCACGTATATTCTGTTTTGGATAATTCTGTCCGCAGATTCGTCTGATGTGCGCAAGAGGCTAGGTTCAACGTATCTTCTAGATGATCCCTTGCTTGGCCTCCAAGTAATGCGGATTTAATTACCCTTAATTGGGTTTAATTAAGCTCTTATTACACCTTTGCCCTTGGACTTTGGATCTACCTGCAATTAAGACCAAAACACGATTTAGACGACAATTTATTCATAAATCTGTGAGAGAATGTTACATAAAAATGCAGAATTGTAGACTAATCACTACCCTAGAAGAGGAGTGTTGTCTCCTGAGGGTTTTTAGCGGATTGCACCCACAAAATCCAAACTAAAAGAAAATGTTATTGATTTTTACAAAAAAGAAAGAAAAAAGTTTCATGATCCATTTTTCAAGAATTTTGGTGATCTTTCGGTTTCAGGTTACCCTAAACTTTTCCTTCTTTTTATAAGCCTCCATTTGAAGTTTCGTTTTTAACTTAGGTTAAGTTTTCAAAAATAGAGAGAGAACTAGATTTTGTATCAAGCCTAACATATACACATCTATATGTATGAGGAATTGTTCTTAGACTATGGTACATTTATTTATATCTATTTATATAAATTTTTTCTCTTTGTCTTCTTTTTTAATTATATATATTTATTTATTTATTTATTATATATTTATATTTATTTATTTTCTTAGCTTCATTAGGCTTTCTAATTTACCCATGTAGCGAGCCTTTTACTGATGACTCCCAGACCAGACGGTCTAGGGCACCAGATGAAGATACATCCCTAAGGACCAAGGACTCGAGTAAACTAAGCCACAAATGCTAAGAACTCAACCACCTTTAAGCGTGATTGGTTATGCTTCTTAAGGCACAACTAACCAGCCTAATTGGTGATCAAGTTTTTATTTATTATTATTATTATTTCTTTTCTTTTTTTTATATATATAAATATAAATAAAGTTACTAAGTCCTTGATTAATTAATCCCTCAACATGTAAATGTATATAGTGCTTAGGAAAAATTTAAAATTTAGCTATCTTTCTATTCTTTTCTTTCTTAACCTAAAGATCCAACAATACTTCTTATTTTGACTTATATTGAGAAATCCTAGTTTAGAATTTTCTTATTCTACGATCAAGTTAATTCTTTTCAAAAATGGATCAAAGAAAATATTTTATTTTTATTTTTATTTTTTATTTTTTATATATATAAGAAAGAAAAATCTAAAAGAAAAATCTAGAAAAATCCTAGAAAATCTAGAAAAATCCTAAAAAAGAAAAATCTAAAAGAAAATTCTAGAAAAATCCTAAAAAAATCTATGTTAGTATCTACCCCCCATACCTATCTTATGCATTATCCCCAATGTATGCAAGTAAAATATGTGCATGAAATAGGTAAAGAAAAGATGTCATCCCCTCCGTCGGCTTGGACCAGCGGTGGTACTAGGTCCAGCTGACTGCGAACGCCACAGACCCTCCTCGATGCGGTCTAAGCGAGATGTCTGCTCCTCTACCTGCTTGCGTAATATAATCTGCCCCCTAAATATCTTCTTCATGCCTCGCCAAATGGTAGACATGAAGGCGCGTGAATCAGTTGGGGGGTCCTGCTGCCAGAAGACCGGGTCATCATCATCCTCTAAAAGATCCTCCGAAGAGGACTCAGCCGGGGCATCTTCAGGCTGGATACTAGGAGTCCAGACCGCATGGAGAAAACTATTGTAAGCACTGGTTACCCTATCTAGTGCAACAAACACCCTATCATAGGAGTCAAAGACTGCGTCTACTAAGAACGTCCTACACAGACGAGTGATCAAAATTGGATGGGAGTATTTTGCACCGCGTGTGTGCGTGGAGTTGGTGATGATACTTGAAATATGGTCGTGTTAATGCAGATGGTGTGCTGCCGAGTCATGAGATCGTGAATAATCTGCAGCACTGGCCTATTGAAGGAGTCGTATGGTCAAGTGATCGGTCACATATATTGTATACATATTGTCACATTACCATGCTTATTATCTAAATAAATCATATTATAAGTCCTATTTTCTTTATAAAGTGCAGGCCCATTACTTAAGGAAAGGGAGAGAGAAATGAGCCCAAAAGCCCATCAAATTCTGATTTAATTCAGAATTAATTTGAAATTAGTAAATCAGGGCAGATTATAACAAATCAGGGAGGTTGAAAACGGATTAATTTGGTTTAATCAGAATCCAAATCGGTTAGCTTGAGAATCACCAAAGTTCAGATCAGAATCGAAGACAAATAACAAATCCAGCCGGACCAAAGGGGGCAACAATCACACGTAGCCTATTCCCACCTGGATGTGGCCACGTGGCCGCATCCTGGCCGTGGATCCGCGGCGAAAGCCATGGATCCGCAGCTCTTTGGTGGAGATAAGGGGAGCGTTTTATCCCCTTATCTCTCTCCTCTCCTTTTCCTCTCTGGTTTTTACCTATAAAAGGCAGGATTTTGTGCTGAAAAATTAGCGAGGACTAGGATTAAATTTCTTGCTCATTTTTAAGGTTTAGGCTCTTTGTTAGATAGTGTAGAGAAGTTGTATCTCTGTTCTTTAATTTGTAGTTTAGTCAAATACCAGTGAGAGAGAGAGGAACTGAGTGATTGTAATCTGAAGATTGAAGTGACATCAATAAAGGATCAAGCTTTCTCCTCTTCTGCTCCAATTCACGGGTATGTCTTGTGTTATTTTCATGTCTAGTTTTGTATTATTCATGAGTAGCTAAACTTGTTTTCTGGGCTCACTATCATCCCTCTCTTCGATCCCTCTTGTTTTTGAATGGCTTTGATATAAAAGACCAATGGAATCATTTGCATGCCTAAACTAAGCCTTTCTTTTTGAAAGTGTTCTTGATTAGTCAACAATTATGCATTATTATATCGCATTCCCCACCGATTTATGAATAAAATGTCGGTCTAAACCGTGTTTTGGTCTCTTCTTGCAGGTAAATTAAGAGTTTAAGGCAAAAGAGTAATAAGAGCTTAATTAAACCCCTTTTAGGGTAATTAAATTCGCATTACTTGGAGGCCAAGCAAGGGATCTTCTAGAAGATACGTCGAACCTAGACCTTTGCTTACGTCAGACAAATATTCGGCGGCGAAATTACCAGAAAAGGGATATACCAGAAGCTCCTAGAAACGACACGCATCCCGTATCAAAACCAGGGACTTTTGTCCCTGGTATTGTCGCGGATCCGGCCGGATATAGCCGCGGCACTGCGTGGCTCAATGGTGAGGCCACGCGTCGATTTTCAACGCGTGGCCCGTCTCGTCTTCTAGAAGTTGTATGTGCCTATAAATACCCCTGCAGAGGCCCTAAACGAAGCAGTTTTTGATTTTAGGCTAGGGTTCTTCTCTTGTTGTAGATTAGGATTTTCTTTCTCATTTATTTTGTATTTTCATTTTGTTTTAGATTCATGTAGTAGGGCTGAGAGATTCAGAGAGAGATAGAGAGGGATTGATGTAATAGATGGTGACAATCTATGTAAAGGTGCCTCCTTTCTTCTCCGATGTAATCTTCTCTATCTTCTACATGATGCTTGGCTAACTTCTTTCTTCTCATGGTAATCTAACTACTAACCACTAACCATCTAAGCACTTACTTGATAATCCACATGAATCTAATAGCCTCACAAGGCCTTGCTCTTGCAAGAGCCATTGATGGCTCATGATGATAGATTCTAACATTCTAACATTTCTAACACCTAACCCACTAACTTGCTAACTTGCAATGTCTTCTTTATTTCATGTTCACCTATAACCGATTTTGATGATTTAATAAGTAGCTTGCAACTTGTTAGTGGTATGAATGTATTGTTTGAATGTAGAAGATCAATCTTATGGACCATGCTCTGTATCGTCTCTTGAAGCCAAGGATTAGTGATGGCCAAGGATCCATATGAGGCAACTATCACTAAGAGGTTAGCTTGGTTAGTGGATCAATTAGTAGTTAGTAGCCATGATTTTTCTTTTATCTTGCTTTAAAAACTATTTTCAAAATATCTTTTCATTGTTGTTTTCACCGCTTCTTTGTTTGTCTTTGTTTTCATTTTCTTTACCACAAGCTTCATCTTCTTTCCTATTTGTTTTCCAAACCACTTCTATTTTGTTTTTACATCGATGTTTTCATCGCCTTCTCCACCTACCACATGCTTGATTTCCTTTTCTTTTCTTATTTTTCTTTTTCTAATTCTTTAACAAAAAAGAAGTGTTAACATAAAACGTGAATAGAGATTGTTAATACTTCTATCGCCTCCCGTCCCTGTGGATTCGACCCGTTGAGCCAATGCTATAACGAAAGTATCGAGGGAACATTAGCACATATATTAGCTTTTCATCGATTTCATAAAACACGCGTTTTAAGAGTGCTAGTTCCGCCCCGATCAACAATTTTTGGCGTCGTTGCCGGGAACGGGAATAGTTTTGATTTCACATTTTGTTAACATTGTCTTCTCTGTTTTGGTGTGCAGGATAATCTTTACAGGAGCTTAACATTGCAGAACAAACATTAGCCTTGCATCTCCCTGCTCTAGAAAGCAGGGACCCAGCTTCTAAAGAAAAGCCGCGCAAACGCGACATTTGTCGCGCCAACGCGGCTATTTTGTAAACATTGTGTATCTTGTTGTGCTGGGATGTGTGAATTGTAATAGCTAGTGGATCTGTACTATTACTTTCCTGCTTTGATTGCCTACACACTACAATAATTTAAAGAACTAAAATACGGTATTTGGATATTTTTAAAACGGTTTAGACATTTGCATTTAGGCACGTGTCAATTCAATTCCAATATACAATATTTTGTTCTGTTGTTGTGATCTGGATTGAGGTGTACATATGACATTGCATATAGCATAAGACAAACACGTGGGTGATTTATCGCTTTGTGTTATATTCTTGTCTATATTGCACACTTGCACGAATTGAAATTAAGGGCAAAACTCATACAAGATAAGGTGGATTTCATCACCCTTCCTTAACCAAAAACCACCTCCCCACTCACAACCCAAGCCCTAATAAAAATTGATAGACGTTGGCCCCTAGGGACATCTCGGACTCATTAAGAATTAACCGAGGGTGGAACTTGTTTTGAATCTTACTCTTGTGAAATCGGTGTCTAAGGTTGGGGATTAAGAGGTTACGCCTCGAAGATATCATGGTTTGGCGTAATTAAGGCCCGTTGCTTACGCACGGATACCTCCCACCGTATTTTGCCCCACCTGACCGATTAGCTTGTGGTCGGATTCAAGCAATAACCTCCCCCGGGTAATCGACCAGTTAGGACTCGTCTAGGTCTAGGTCAACCCTACTCTAGGCTTGGTTTTGATTTTTTTCTCTTTTTTTTGTTGTTTGATTTTTCTTTTTTGTTTGTGATTGTTTGTGAAATGGAATTCAACCATAACAATTCTTTCAATCCTAAAATGAATCCATATTTCACACCAACCCCATTAGATTTAGATAATTCCAACCCGACTTTTTACAATATGAACCAACCAAATACACCGGGTTGGCCTTATCCGAATCAATACAACCCATACCCTCATTCTTTTAACTATAATTTCAAAAATAATTTCAACTCTTCACAGAGTCAATGGGGATTCCCCCCTAAGTTAAATTTTCAACCTCCTTTTCCACCATATCAACCTTGTCTATAATTTACATAATATTCATTCCCCAATTTCCCTTTCCTATACTCCTTTTTTGGACCTCCCATTGAAGAAAAATCTGAGTTAGAAAAGAGTATAGAAGCCAATCTACAAGAGGCCGAGCAACAACTTCAGAAAATATTGGCCTCTCCAATTCCATAATATTTTCAAGAGTTTTACTCAGTTCCACCTCCTCATAATGAACAACCATCTGCCCTGGAAACGAGTAAGGAATTCTTGTGTGAGTCTAAGCTTCAATCTCAAAACATGTTGGACTCACAATCTTCACAATATTTTTAAAACCAAGATTCTTATACTCCCATTCTAAAGCATCCACTTGTAGAAAAATCAAGTCTAGAAAAGAGTATAGAAATCTTGCAGGAGTCTGCATTACAATTTCAAAAATCTTCTTCTCAGTCTATTAATAGGTTGGAAACAAATTAGTAAATTGGTCAACATTTATAAGAATGAAGAACCTCTCTCTTCTCCACCTTTGACCAATTCAAATATCTCTAACTCTATCAATTTGACCTATGACTCTTGTTGTTTTGAAAACCAACATTCCTACACTCCTTTTCTAGAACAACCACTTGAAGATACATCACATCTAGAAAAGAGTATAGAAGTCTTGCAAGAGTCCGCACTACACTTTTAAAAATCCTCTGCCGAGTCTATCAATAGGTTGGAAACACAATTGAGCCAATTGGTTAGCATTTATAGGAATGAGGAAACTCTATCTTATCAACCTTTGACCAATTCAGCTATCCCAAACTCTATTGATCTGACCCAGGACTCTTGTCATTTTGAAAATCAAGATTCACTTTCAGCACACCCATCTGAACTTGTGCAAACTTCAAATCCTATTGATATTTTGGCAAGTTATCCTTTTTTGAGATTGAACTTGAGCATGAATATGATCCTGAACTTCAACTTGGTAATTCAATTTCACTTCCTGATTCAATATTGACTGAGGTGTTTTTACCTGAATTCAGGCCTTTTCCCGAATCAGTATTGGATCCAGTACCAGTCCATTGTGAAATTGAATCACCAATCTTTTATGATCATATTGAACTTGACCAATTTCATACTTTTGAAAGTCCCATTGATAAATTAGCAAGTTCTCATTTTTATGGAATTGAACTCAATGAGGAATGTGACTTTGATCCTCAAATTTGTGATCCAGTTCAAATTCCTGAATCAATATTGACTCCTGTTATGTTACCCAATTTGAGCAACATTTTAGAGTCAGTTTTGATTCCCATACCCGTCATTCTTGAACTTGAATCACCAATCTCAGGAAGTCACATTCCATCATGGGGAAATGAATGTGGACTTGAGTTTCAACTTCTTAATTTGGACCCACTTCCTGAACCAATCTTGACTCCCGAACCTCTACTTGATTTAAGTCTTTTTCCTGAGTCGATATTAGTTCTTGTATTTCCTGAGTCCAAATCAATCATTCCATTCTGGGACAAGGGTCTTGATAAATTTGACTCTGAAATTATTTTGAAAATTTGAAAGTTAGATAGGGTAAAACTCTTAATAAAAATCATACATATATCCATCATTCTAGTGAGTTGTATTCTAGAGGTCTCTGGTGGGTTCCTCCGGATTCCACGCAATTTGGATTGGGCCGCATTTCATGGACCAATCAGACCACCACCGGAACCACCACCTTGAGGTGATTTTTCCTTCCCAATCTATTTGTTTCATGCATACATACATCACGATGCATTGAGGACAATGCATGAGATAAGTGTGGGGGAGGGTTTACTAACGTAGAGTTTTTAGATTTTCTTTCTTTTACATTTCTTTTAGGATACTTTTAGAAATTTTCCCTTTTGTATAGGAATTTTCTCTTTCTTAAAAACTTTTGAAATAAGAGACAAAGTTTTGATCTATTTTTAAGAAAATTAAGATGATCTTAGAAATTAAGGAAGCCTTAATTATGACATCTTAAACCCAGTCGAAATAATGGATTTTGTTAAAATTATAGGCTAAGTAAGATAAATTGGGGAGATAATTTTATCTTGAATTTTTTTTTCCTTAGATAGTATGCACTTCACACTTACACAATTTTTGGGATGGAAACAAAGACCTAAAATGTTGATTGAGCTTGAACCTACACAAAAAATACAGAATTTTAGATCTAAGAATAAACATGTACAAGTGCTCAATTCTACCGCGATAGCAAGTGGCTATGCGGGTCGTGATCCACAAGGAGGGTTAGCGATAGAAGCGTTCAAGGTTTGTATTGAAATCTTTGTGAAGAAAAACGAAGGTTCTTCTTTGTTTTAAGAAATGAAAATGAAAAAGAAGAGTTAGGTTAAAGTTAAAAAGAAAGCTATAGATGGAGAAGGTAGAGAAAACCAGAAAATGACTATGTACAAATGAATTGGAAAAGAAATGGAAAAGGAGTGATGAAAGAAATCGTGTTGGTGATCTAAACTAAGAGGTAAAAGAAAAGAAAGAAGATTAAAGAAGTACTCACCTAGTTTGGTTGATGACTTACCTGGAACCCTTGCATGTTCTACCTTGCTTCGGAGGCGTTCAACGCATAAGCCATAGGATCGAGCTCAGTCCCCATTCGCATTATATCATCAAGACGAGCAAGAATGAAGTGATACGGATCTTGAGGAGGAGAACATCACCATGAATTATCTTTGGCACTCACACAGACATTGTTATACTTATGCTTCTGGATTCACTTGCAAGCTCATCAAAACCAAAAGAGGTAAAGTAGAAAGAAGAAGAAGAAAATGAAAGTAAAGAAGAACATAAAATGTATTACCTTTTATTGCTTGAAACGATGGAAGAAAGGAGAAGGGTACATCGGTGTCACTCTCAACATAAGCCTCTCTCTTTTACTTACATGAATCTCGATCTAACCTAAGCTTACATACAAATTAAAGTTACATAAAAAGAAAACAAAAACCTATACTACAAAATGAAAAAATGGACTAAATCCTATCTCTGCATGGTCGTCCTGTTTTTCTCAGCTCAAATCAGTATTTATAAGGAAAAACCATAAGGGGGGAATCCCGGGAAGATTAGGGGAGCAAACGCTCCCCCAACAACCATCAAACAGCCGCAGAAACGCGGCTTTGGCCGCGTTTCCGCGGCCAGGGTGTGGCCAGGTGGCCACACCCTGTTGGTGGTCTCCCGGTTTGGCGTTCTGGCTTTATCTGCAGTTAGATTTTCAGTTTGAGTCCGGAATTGTGACGAAATGGCCTTTGATTTTTGCTTCAACCGATCGATTCTGAGAAGATTCTTCTCAACCGGTTTTCAACCTCTTGATTTTTGCCCTGATTCACTGAGTTGAATTAATTCTGATTTAATTCAGAATTTGGTGAGCTTTTGGGCTCATTTCTCTTCATCTCCTTAAGGAATGGGCTTGCAAATAAATTAACATTTAATTAGGACAATGCAGATTTTATTCTATAATAAGTATGGAAATATGATACTAAATGTGCAACTTTAGCGACCAATCACACCCCCATACCTATCTTTTGCTCGTCCTCGAGCAAAACAACTAAACTATACTAAGGATTATTAGACCACTTTCGCAGGTCACGCGATTGCACTGAGCATGTGCAACAAGCCGTTAAACCTCTAGGTTTTCCCTAGAGGACGAGTTTTGTCTCGTGAGGGTTTTCAGTGGATTACACCCATAAAATCCATAAAGAAAGAGAAACAAAGAGTTAGTATTTTCGAAAATCATTTTGAAAGAGAAAAATATTTGAAATATAATTGTAAGACTTAAGTAATCTATAAGTTATAGGAGAACCGAATTTTTCATTCCTAAACTTAGTCTCTATTTAAAAATTTGTTATCAATCAAAGTAAGGAGTCAAATTGTGCTTCTCATTTAGTCTATTACTTTACGCTAAGTCATATGCACCTTGTGATTGTGAAAATTTTTACTAAGGGTTCATTAATTCTAACTCTTATGCCTTATTTATTTATATATATATTTTTGGTGGTATTATTCCTTAGTTCTATTAGGCTTTCTAATCTGCCCATGTAACGAGCCTTTAATCGATGACTCCCAAACCAAACGGTTTTAGGGCACGGGTGAGAAAAACACCCAAAGGACTTAAGGACTCGAGCAAATAGGCCACAAAACTAAGGATTTTATTATATGAACCCCTTTTAGGCGTGAATACTTATGCTTTATTAGGCACAAATACCCAGCTTAATCAGAGGATTTTTATTTATATTTTTTTTCAAACTTATCTATTCATCTTTCGCATAAATACTAAAGCTTGCTTAGGCCAAAGTACCTAGCTAATCAATAATTAGATTTGTTTATCTTTCATATATATATATATATATATATATATATATATATATATATATATATATGTATTATATATATGTATATATATATATATAATATATGTATATATATATATATATATATATGTATATATATATATATATATATATATATATATATATATTTTATATAAGGCATAAGAATCTTTATTTTTGAACCCTAAGTGTGTAAGTGTATGAAGTGTGCATATTTCATTAAGGTAAAGATCAAGACTAAATTACTTTGACAAATTATCTTCCTAACCCTTAAAATCAAACAAATAATCTTATTTTGACCAAATTTAAGAAATCCTAATTTTGATTTTCCTATTCCTTAAAATTAACTTAATTTCTTACAAAAAATATGTCAAAATATTGTTTCTATTTTCCAAAAAGTTTTTAAAAGTAAAGAAAATGTTAATTTTTTAATAAAAAAAACCTAAGTTATGTTAGAACCCTCCCCCACACCTATCTCATGCATTGTCCTCAATGTATGAATTAATGCATAGATGCATGAAAAAATAGAAAGGGAAGGAAAATGTTACCATAAGGTGGTGGTTCGGTGGTGGTCTGATTGGTCCATGAAATGCGGCCCAATCGACTTTTCTTAGGGTTCAGAGGAACCCACCAAAAATCTCGCTAATATAACCCATTAAAATGATGTATCCATAAAGGATTTTTATTAAAAATTTAGCCCCTTCTAATTTTCAAATTCCATAACAAATTTCAGAGTCAAATTTGTCAACCACCTCGTCCCAGAATGGAGTGTGAAAAGATAGAATGATTGACTTGGACTCAGGAAGTACAGGAACTAACACGGACTCAGGAAGGTGACTTAAATCAAGTAAAGGTTCAGGAGTCGAACTTGGTTCAGGAAGTGGGTCCAAGTCAAGAAGTTGAAACTCAAGTCCACATTTATTTTCCAACAATGGAATGTGACTTAATATTGGTGATTCAAGTTCAAGAATGATAGGTGTGGGAATCAAAACTGACTCTAAAATATTACCCAAGTCGGGTAACAAACAGAAGTCAATATTGATTCGAGAATTTAAACTGGATCACAGATTTGAGAATCTAGGTCACATTTCTCATTGAGTTCAATGTCATAAAAATGAGAACTTGCCAATTTGTCAATAGGATTTTCAAAAGTGTAAAATGGTCAAGTTCAATATGATCATCAAAAATGGGTGATTCAATTTCATGATGAATTGGCACAGGATCCAATGTTGACTCAGGGAAAAGATTGAAATCAGGTGAAGACACCGGAGTCATTATTGAATCAGGAAGTAAAATTGAATCACTAAGTTGAGGTTCATGATCATATTCATTTTCAAGTTCGATTTCAGGAAAGGGATAACTTGCCAAACTATTAATATCATTTGGAGTTTGGGCAAGTTCAAATGATTGTTCTGAAATGGAACCTTGATTTCTAAAACAACATGACTCTTCGGCTCTAACAGAATGGCTAGTGACATCAGAACTGGTCAAACGGTGGGAACGTAGAGATTGGACCATCATATCTATGTCACGATTACGAGCGTTTTGAGCCTGAGTCATGGCTTCAAGCATCTTTTCATAATTGATAGGTTCATTGTTTTGATGAAAAGATGAAGTGTTGTCTTGGAATTGGTGGTGAAATTGTGAGTCCATCAGATTTGTGATTTTTGTTTGGACTCACGCATACTTATTTCCAAAATTGATGGTCTTCTATTTTGGATTGGTGGAACTGAGTATGAATCTTGAAAATATTGTGGACTAGGTGGATAAGGAGGACAAGTTGGTTGAAAATTAGACTCCGGGGAGGTGAATCCCCACTGACTCTGTGAAGAGTTAAAATTATTCTTGAAATTATGGTTATAAGATGGGGGGTATGGGTTATATTGATTCGGATAAGACCATCCGGCACACTAGGTTGGTTAAAGTTATGATATGCCGGGTTGGTAATATCCGAAAAAGATGTCGGTGTGTAATATAGATTACTATTAAAATTAGAAAAATTGTTATTATAAGCCATATCACACAATAGAATACAACAAAAAAAAAAAAAATAAACAAACAAATAAAAAGAAAAAATTCCTAAACTAAGTTAGGGTAGACCTATGACCTAGACGACTCCTAACTGGTTAGACTGTCCATGGGAGGTATAATGCAGACTTTGACCACAAGCTAATCAGCCAGGTCAGGGCAAGATTGGTGGGAGGTTATCCGTCAAAAACGTTCCTTAATTAAATAACCACCAATCTTCGGGCTTTCGGCCCTTAATCCCTTTCCTAGACACTGATTTGACAGGAGTCAAATTCTAACACCTTTCCCCGTTAGGATAATCTCCTAATTGAGTCCGAGATGTCCTAGGGCCAACGTCTACTGATTTTTAGTTAGGCTCGGGTTAGTGAGTGCTTGGAATCTGATTTTTGGGCCAAGGAAGGGTGATTAAATCCCCACCTTATCTTGTTACGGGGTGGTGCCTTAAGATCAGTTTTTATGCAAGTGTACAAGATAAGCAAACAAGATTCACTCAAAGCGATGTAAATCAACCAAGAGATGAGTCATATTCTAAATGCAATGCGAACATACTTGCTCCAGCACTCTTCAACAGTAAAATAAATGAATTGAAAAGACACGTGCCTAAAATGCAAACGTCTAATCAATTTTTTAACTTTTCAACAAGTATTTTACTGTTGGTTTATTAGCAGGCTTATGGTGATGGCATATAAGAAATAAAGTTTGTAAAAAACTATTATTTTGCAAAGCAAGTAGCCCTGCAAAAAGACAGTTAGTAGTGAACTCTTCCTTGCCGCGGAAACACGGCTAGAGCCGAGCAAACGCGGCAATTCAGAGGGTACTTGGTCTCTGTTTTCTAGAACAGAGGCCCATGACCACTTATATGTCCCTGCAATCTTTCTTTCCGGCTTTTCCTGCCCTGTAACCTGCATCAGAGAAGAAAAATTCGTTTTAGTTCTAAAAATTCAAAAAAAACCAGATTTCAATAAAAACTGTTACCCCCTCCGGCAACGGCGCCAAATTTTATTGAGCTTGAACCTGCACAAAAAATACAGAATTTTAGATCTAAGAATAAACATGTGCAAGTGCTCAATTCTACCGCGATAGCAAGTGGCTATGCGGGTCGTGATCCACAAGGAGGGTTAGCGGTAGAAGCGTTCAAGGTTTGTATTGAAATCTTTGTGAAGAAAAACGAAGGTTCTTCTTTGTTTAAGAAATGAAAATGAAAAAGAAGAGTTAGGTTAAAGTTAAAAGAAAGCTATAGATGGAGAAGGTGGAGAAAAACAGAAAGTGACTATGTACAAATGAATTGGAAAAGAAATGGAAAAGGAATGATGAAAGAAATCGTGTTGGTGATCTAAACTAAGAGGTAAAAGAAAAGAAAGAAGATCAAAGAAGTACTCACCTAGTTTGGTTGATGACTTACCTGGAACCCTTGCATGTTCTACCTTGCTTCGGAGGCGTTCAACGCATAAGCCATAGGATCGAGCTCAGTCCCCATTCGCATTATATCATCAAGACGAGCAAGAATGAAGTGATACGGATCTTGAGGAGGAGAACATCACCATGAATTATCTTTGGCACTCACACAGACATTGTTATACTTATGCTTCTGGATTCACTTGCAAGCTCATCAAAACCAAAAGAGGTAAAGTAGAAAGAAGAAGAAGAAAATGAAAGTAAAGAAGAACAAAAATGTATTACCTTTTATTGATTGAAACGATGGAAGAAAGGAGGAGGGTACATCGGTGTCACTCTCAACATAAGCATCTCTCTCTTACTTACATGAATCTCAATCTAACCTAAGCTTACATACAAATTAAAGTTACATAAAAAGAAAACAAAAACCTATACTACAAAATGGAAAACTGGACTAAATCCTATCTCTGCATGGTCGTCCCGTTTTTCTCAGCTCAAACCAGTATTTATAAGGAAAAACCATAAGGGGGGAATCCCAGGAAGATTGGGGGAGCAAACGCTCCCCCAACAACCATCAAACAGCCGCGGAAACGCGGCTTTGGCCGCGTTTTCGCGGCCAGGGTGTGGCCAGGTGGCCACACCCTGTTGGTGGGTCTCCCCGGTTTGGCGTTCTGGCTTTATCTGCAGTTGGATTTTCAGTTTGAGTCCGGGATTGTGATAAAATGGCCTTTGATTTTTGCTTCAACGATCGATTCTGAGAGGATTCTTCTCAACCGATTTTCAACCTCTTGATTTTGCCCTGATTCACTGAGTTCAAATTAATTCTGATTTAATTCAGAATTTGGTGAGCTTTTGGGCTCATTTCTCTTCATCTCCTTAAGGAATGGGCCTGCAAATAAATTAAACATTTAATTAGGACAATGCATATTTTATTCTATAATAAGTATGGAAAATATGATACTAAATGTGCAACATTAGCGACCAATCAAATGCCATAAAGCAAAAATAACTAAAAAGAAAAAAATATATATGATAAAAATAAAACATCACTTATTAAGCTGGATAATTTTGCCTCAAGAAGCATGATTATTCACGCCTAACGGTGGTTAAAAGAAAACAAATAAATCCCCCTTATTTTGTGGTCTTGTTTACTCGAGTCCTAAACCCGAGGGATGTTTTCTCATCAGGTGCCCTAAAACCGTCTGGTCTGGGAGTCATCGGTTAAAGGCTCATTACCCGGGTAAACTAGAAAACCTAAGAAAACTAAGGGAAGAAAAAAAAAAAGAAAGGAAAAAATATACATGGCTTGATGGTTAGAGTTGAAATCCCAGAAATCTTATTATCACAAAGTGCATATTATCTAGGTTTTATGAAAGATAAAATATTCAATCCAATTTTGAATTCTTACCTTAATTGAAGACAAGATCTTGCATAGAGACTAAGTTTAAGGAAGAATGATTTTTGGTGGACTTATGACCTTAGATCGCTTATATTTTTGCAAAATATTTTGAAAACTTGTCTCTCTTTAAAAATATGTTTTCAAAATACTAACATTGTCTTCTTTCTTTATGGATTTTGTGGGTGAAATCCGCTGAAAACCCTCAGGAGACAAAACTCCTCCTCTAGGGGTAACTTAGAGGTTTAACGGCTTGTTGCACACGCTCAGTGCAATCGCGTCACCTGCGAAAGTGGTGTAATAACATTTGTACTATAGTTTTCTTTTCTTGTTTTGCTCGGGACGAGCAAAAGATAAGGTGGGGGTGTGATTAGTCTACAATTATGCATTATTATATCGCATTCCCCACCGATTTATGAATAAAATATAGGTCTAAACCATGTTTTGGTCTCTCTTGCAGGTAAATCAAGAGTTTAAGGGTAAAAGAGTAATAAGAGCTTAATTAAACCCCTTTTAGGGTAATAAATCCGCATTACTTAGAGGCCAAGCAAGGGATCTTCTAGAAGATATGTCGAACCTAGACCTTTGCTCACGTCAGACGAATATTCGGGCGAAATTACCAGAAAAGGGATATACCAGGAAGCTCCTAGAAATGACACGCATCCCCGTACCAAAACCAGGGACTTTTGTCCCTGGTATGGTCGCGGATCTGCGACTATAGCCGCGGATCCGTGGCCCTATGGTGGGTCCACGCATCGATTTTCGACGCAAGGCCCCGTCTCGTCTTCTAGAAGCTGTATTTGCCTATAAATACCCCTGCAGAGGCCCTGAACGAAGCAGTTTTGATTTTAGGCTAGGGTTTCTCTCTTTTGTTGTAGATTAGGATTTTCTTTCTCATTTATTTTGTATTTCATTTTGTTTTTAGATTCATGTAGTAGGGTTGAGAGATTCAGAGAGAGATAAAGAGGGATTAATGTAATAGATGGTGACAATCTATGTAAAGGTGCCTCCTTTCTTCTCTGATGTAATCTTCTCTATCTCTACATGATGCTTGGCTAACTTCTTTTCTTCTCATGGAAATCTAACTACTAACACTAACCATCTAACCACTTACTTGATAATCCACATGAATCTAATAGCCTCACAAGGCCTTGCTCTTGCAAGAGCCATTGATGGCTCATGATGATAGATTCTAACATTTCTAACACTTCTAACACCTAACCCACTAACTTGCTAACTTGCAATGTCTTCTTTATTTCATGCTCACCTATAACCGATTTTGATGATTTAATAAGTAGCTTGCAACTTGTTAGAGGTATGGATGGTTGTTTGAATGTAGAAGATCAATCTTATGGACCATGCTCTGTATCGTCTCTTGAAGCCAAGGATTAGTGATGGCCAAAGATCCATGTGAGGCAACTATCACTAAGAGGTTAGCATGATTGGTGGATCAATTAGTAGTTAGTAGCCATGAGTTTCTTTTATTTTGCTTTAAAAACTATTTTCAAAATATCTTTCATTGTTGTTTTCACCTTCTTGTTTGTCTTTGTTTTCATTTTCTTTACCACAAGCTTCATCTTCTTTCCTATTTGTTTTCCAAAACACTTCTATTTTGTTTTTACATCGACTTTTTCATCGCCTTCTCCACCTACCACATGCTTGATTTCCTTTCTTTTCTTTTATTTTCTTTTTCTAATTCTTTAACAAAGAAGAAGTGTTAACATAAAATGTGATCAGAGACTGTTAATACTTCTATCGCCTCCCATCCCTGTGGATTCGACCCGTTGAGCCATGCTATAACGGAAGTATCGAGGGAACA
>JAVJIF010005627.1:0-95000 GCA_038442645.1 Agave tequilana
CCTATTCGAACAATGATACCCGCATATCGGAGTTCGAATGAGTTCTACTGGATGTGCGGGCTCCAGGGTGAACTGTCGGATGTTGTGGGACGCCGGTGGGAAAGTGACGAAGATAAACGTTAGAACACTACTGATTGTTATTGATTGATTTGTATGAATACATTGTATTGTATCCTGAACTGTGACCCTGCCTTAAGACACAGACTGTATACATGATTGTAACCAGGACCAGACCTGTGACCGGACTTGGATACAACCTAGTGACATGTAATAGATTACACGCCTTGTCATTGATTGCACATTTACTATTGTGACAGTTGTCGTCTATCTTTATTCCTGTTGCTATCGTGTATAGTACTGTTCAGTTATTTATTGTGTTATTTAGTCTTTCTATCTGCAGTTGTTCTTACTATTATATATGCACATGGTTTCTTCTGCACGAGCTGTTTCCCCTTTACACACACACTCATTATGGTCGCGTTCTGACGACCCTGGGTTTGCACGTCCAGCTATTGGACGATTGTTTCTATGTGTAGGTATTCGATGAGTTGGTACACATTGCGAGGAGTTGGACACTGTCTCCCTCTCTTCATTCTGGTACCCTCATTTCTCATTTATTCCGTTACTCCATGACTCTATCTGTATTGCATTAGCTGCCAATTTTCCTGTCATTCATATGTTTATCATGTGTAGCTTTTATATGTCATATTGCAGTGATTTTCATGGTTGAGATTATAGCTTGTTCAGGTTACAACTTAGGCTTAGCGCGTATACGTGGGGTATTTCCCTTGCGTATATGCGTCGCCATAACGACTCCGTATCTTTAGGATCGGGGCGTTACAGAGTGGTATCAGAGCCTAGGTTCGACATAAAAGAGAACTAGTTCCTACCTGTAACATGAGACAGTTATGTTGACACTGCAATATACATATACTATTCACATGATAATATTGACTCCATTTGGAAATTGATCGTCCTCTCTTTTGAAATTCCGTTCTTGATCTGTTGATATTCATGATTCCAACACTTCAATTAGAGTGATTTTGGATGTCCATCTTGATTTCATTCTTCTTTCCTATTCATTCCTCCAATTCTATCTCTGAGATTGGTCTCTCCGTATTGAAGCTGGTAGCAGAGATCAGAGCGCGCAGCGAAATCGTGGTGTCCCAACGATGGCGACGTGGATTCTTATGTGTTCCCTCTTGGTCTTTGATTCTTTTACCATTCCCTACCTTATTGAATTCGAGGACGAAATTTTATTAAGGGGGTAGAATGTAATATCCCGAATCTAATAATACTGTATTTTTATTTTTCTACAAGTATTTATTTTATTTTACTAGTTATTTTAGTATTATTTGCTTACTTGATTTATTATCATTATTAATCTTAATATTATAAATGACTTGTAAACTCTTATTGCTTATATTTAATTATTTAAATTATTATATGGATAGTATTATTATTTTCATTCCAAACCAATAAGTCTAACACCCTTCTCCTTTTCATTTCATTTTATTTTCCTTCATGCTAAGCCCACCTGAGCTAAGCCCACTTCTTATTTTCATTCTTTTTCCCCTTTCTCTATTTTTGTCTAAGCCATAAGCCCACTATCTATTTTTCTCATTCTTCATATTATTTATTTTTTTTAATTAAAGCCCAAAACCCATTAACATGAGATTCTTACCCATTAAACCAAAACTCAATTCTATCCTAACCCTAATCTTCTTTTTCAAAATCATGATCTAATAAATCCTATCCAAATCCAAATCTAGAATCTAATTTAAATATTTAATTCCAATCCAAATTTCCATCCTAATCCTATCTTACTAAATTAAACAATCTAGCCTAATTAGAGTCCAGGGTTAAAGAATCTAAACATTTCTTCCTCTTCTACCTCAAGAGAAACCCTAGACCAACTCTACTTCTCCTTCCTTCTTTTCACCTTATGAACAAAAGGATCTGAAGTGCAATTAAGGAGCGTGCTAGGGGATCAAAGATCACAAGTAAGTAATTTATTTATCAAAATTTTTTTGATATAAATTGTTTATTAAATATCATGTCCTACTATAATCTCCATGAATATGTTTATACATCAAACCTAACATTAAATCCAACTAAAATCCCATTAAAATTTGTGTGAAGATACACCAATTCATAATTTCTATTTATACAATTTTCAGGATTTTTAAATAAGAGATTTTAAAAAAAAAATAAATAAAAAAATATATAATAATAATATAACAGCGCTGCTCTCGGCCAGCCGAGAGCAGCGCTGTGTTGGTTGGGTAAACAGTGGGCCCGTCCGGCCCACTGCACACATTCCTTAAAAAAAAAAAAAAAAGATTTTCTCCAGGCCCAGCCTGGGCAGGATGGGCAGGACTGGCCTGGTGGTTTGGCCCAGACAAGCTCAAAGGCCCGTTTTTTTTAAAAAAAAAAAAAGAGAAAAGAAAATTCTGGACCAGGCCTGGGCCTGGCCTGGTCCAGCCTGAACAGGGGCCTGGGCCTAATCTATAAAGGCTTAAAAAAAAAAAGGAAAAAAAAATTTGAACTGGGCCTGGGCCTGAGAGCCTGGGCCTGAGGGCTAAACAAAAGGAAAAGAAAAATAAGAAAGAAAGGAAGAAAGAATAGATAGTTTGCATATTAAAAATAATTATTAAAATATCAAAATAAAATAGAAAAATATAAATAATATTCTACATCTTCTACTTTATATGATAAAAAAATCTTAATCAATACCAACATAAATAATTCGAATCAACCACTTTAAAGCCATTTCCTAATTGTAAATTCAACTCGTTAAATATGTTATGATTTAAAGCCTATAAAAAAATCCAACAAAAATTAGAAATTGTTTAAATTAAATCTACTAAATTCATTAAACCTAAAGCATCATATCTCCAACTCCCAAACTAATTAACTAAGATTTAAACTCCTTAAAAATTCTTTTAAAAGAATCTAACAATTTCTATTAATAATTATGTAGATTTATTGGAGCCTTATGATTCAGTGCTTTGGATTTGCGATCGAGCTCAGGTGAGTGTCTCTCTCTCTCTCATCTCTCTCTCTCTCTCTCTTTCTCTCTCTCTCTCTCTCATTATTTAAATTATGTGATCAAAGATATGTCGTGTATATGGTTTAATTTGATGTGATATGAGTATGCGTGTGGAGATCTTTAAGTAGGGATGTACATTGTCTTTCCCTTTTTTTTACCATGTTGAATGTATATAGAAATATTTCATGCACATGTATATATAGCTATCATGTTGGAATCCCTGGTTTACCATACGAGTGTTGGATGATTTATGGGGACTATACATGTTGGAACACTTATATGTATGGTAGAGATTTGGGGAAGAAGAATAGATATATATATATATCAGACCTGTCTATGGCTGACAGAACATGGTTAGTCGACTAATACCTGATATTAGTCGACTAACCCTCTGTTAGTCGACTAATCCCAAACCCTAGTCGACTAGTGTCTGTCTGATTGTTATGTATAGACATCTGATGGATTGTGGACTTCACCCATGGATTATGTAATAAATATTGATGGATGAACGTGACTTCAAGAGAGGGAACATTGGTAGTAATGACTTGATCTAGTAGAACTTAGATGCATGTAAATGATATGTATTACCGAGTATTGGGAACTGATGATTAATCTTAATAGAAATGTGAACTCTTGAGGAATTGTGAATACTTATGAATCAGAGTCGTATGATAGAGTGAGAGGACTAGTATTGATTATTGATATAGTTGGAATAACGATATTATATCAGATTGCTTGATTGTATTGATACTTGTGGAGCATGTACTATTGGAATCATGAGTTGGATATGATGACCTTGGATTGATTTGGGACTTATGCTATTTAATTGAATGATGATCAGTAGTTAGAAAAGACTTATTTAGTTGAGTATTGGAAGACATATCAGATATGACTGGATTAGTTGAGTTGTGCTTAAATTGATCTTGAGTTAGAAGTTATACATAATCTATTTTCCTTATATGGAGCCTGACTTGCATTGAGATGAGATTGACATTGTTAGTATTTGGGATTCGTTTAGAGGATATCAATGATGTTGAGTACCAAGAGTAGATATTCTAGACCATAAGTTATTTGAGGATGATTCCCCTACCTTGATATGATTCAGTATGTGTCGACTTGATGATCTTGAGGACATACTATATGCTTCATGATTAGTTATGACTATTTCAGTTATCAGAGATGATTTATTATGATTGGTGATCTATATCTTTAGAGTTTGATATTAGTTATTATTTGATCTCAGTTATTGGGGTTATAGGATTAGAACATATTGGTGTGAGGAGAGGACTAATTACAGATTCATTGTTATGGTAGTTACCGTTTTGGATTACACTGATACAGACTGATACTTAATGACTCATGAGGATTGTATTGAGACTATAAGTTGATGGATTAGTTACTGATATCTCTTTAGTATGGATGGACGAGATTATGATTAGCTTAATTTATTTAGACTGTTTATTGAGCAGTAGCTAGACTGTTACTGTTATTGTATTCATGTCATTAAAGTTACTGGGGAATGATTGATTGACTGTAACCAGAGTACAGCTCTATTGTTCATCGTATACACGGTTACTGTCATGTTACTGTTACTGTTACTGATATTGTTCACCGTGTATATGATTACTGATTGATTATTACTGTACTGATATTGTTACCGTCCCGTAGCATCCCAGTAATTGAAATGGCATAAGGTATTGATTGTTATTGATGGCATTACCTCACTGACTGTACACTAGACACCTTTCACTGGACCTTGATATGATTGTATCACTGTTACTTAACATCTAGTACTCCTGTAACCCCTGTATCCATGTCCCATGTACTGTTGACCTGTTAATAGCACAGTCAAACCGGCGTCCGGCGGTTGCCGCCTGGTGTCGGGATTGACGAGGATGTATCCCACAATCGTGCTAGCGTCCGGCGGATCTTGTAAGGAACTAAGTGCCACGTGGAGCAAAGTGCCACACCATACCACATGGTGGGGGCCACCTCTTGAATCCACGGGGGCCACCTCTAGAATCCTGTTTCCCTCAGAGCAAAGTGCCACACGGAGCAAAGTGCCACACCATACACATGGTGGGGCCACCTCTTGAATCTGTGGGGGCCACCTCTTGAATCTGTAGGGCTATCTATTGTACGTGACGCCTGGTGTTAGCGTGATATTGCATTCTCAGTGCCTATTAGCATCCACACGCACTTGTATGATGATAACCCCTAGGAGGCATGTTATTTGATTCTCTTCCCTATTCGAACAATGATACCCGCATATCGGAGTTTCGAATGAGTTCTACTGGATGTGCGGGCTCCAGGGTGAACTGTCGGATGTTGTGGGACGCCGGTGGGAAAGTGACGAAGATAACGTAGAACACTACTGATTGTTATTGATGATTTGTATGAATACATTGTATTGTATCCTGAACTGTGACCCTGCCTTAAGACACATGACTGTATACATGATTGTAACCAGGACCAGACCTGTGACCGGACTTGGATACCAACCTAGTGACATGTAATAGATTAACGCCTTGTCATTGATTGCACATTACTATTGTGACAGTTGTCGTCTATCTTTATTCCTGTTGCTATCGTGTATAATACTGTTCAGTTATTTATTGTGTTATTTAGTCTTTCTATCTGCAGTTGTTCTTACTATTATATATGCACATGGTTTCTTCTGCACGAGCTGTTTCCCCTTTACACACACACTCATTATGGTCGCGTTCTGACGACCCTGGGTTTGCACGTCCAGCTATTGGACGATTGTTTCTAATGTGTAGTATTCGATGAGTTGGTACACATTGCGAGGAGTTGGACACTGTCTCCCTCTCTTCATTCTGGTACCCTCATTTCTCATTTATTCCTGTTACTTCATGACTCAGACTTATCTGTATTGCATTCAGCTGCCATTTTCTTCCTGTCATTCATATTGTTATCATGTAGCTTTTATATGTCATATTGTAGTGATTTTCAGGTTGAGATTATAGCTTGTTCAGGTTACAACTTAGGCTTAGCGCGTATACGTGGGGTATTTCCCTTGCGTATATGCGTCGCCATAACGACTCCGTATCTTTAGGATCGGGGCGTTACAGAGTGGTATCAGAGCCTAGGTTCGACATAAAAGAGAACCTAGTTCCTACTGTAACCTGAGACAGTTATGTTGACACTGCAATATACATATACTATTCACATGATAATATTGACTCCATTTGAAATTGATCGTCCTCTCTTTGAAATTCCGTTCTTGATCTGTTGATATTCATGATTCCAACACTTCAATTAGAGTGATTGGATGTCCATCTTGATTTCATTCTTCTCCTATTCATTCCTCCCAATTCTATCTCTTGAGATTGGTCTCTCCGTATTGAAGCTGGTAGCAGAGATCAGAGCGCGCAGCGAAATCGTGGTGTCCCAACGAGGCGACGTGGATTCTTATTGTGTTCCCTCTTGGTCTTGATTCTTTTACCATTCCCTACCTTATTTGAATTTCGAGGACGAAATTTTTATTAAGGTGGGTAGAATGTAATATCCCGAATCTAATAATACTGTATTTTTATTTTTCTACAAGTATTTATTTTATTTTACTAGTTATTTTAGTATTATTTGCTTACTTGATTTATTATCATTATTAATCTTAATATTATAAATGACTTGTAAACTCTTATTGCTTATATTAATTATTTTAAATTATTATTAATGGATATATTATTTTTTCATTCCAAACCCAATAGTCTAACCCATCTCTCTTTTCATTTCATTTTATTTTCCTTTCATGCTAAGCCCACCTGAGCTAAGCCCACTTCTTATTTTCATTCTTTTTCCCCTTTCTCTATTTTTGTCTAAGCCCATAAGCCCACTATCTATTTTTCTCATTCTTCATATTATTTATTTCTTTAATTAAAGCCCAAAACCCATTAACATGAGATTCTTACCCATTAACCCAAAACTCAATTCTAATCCTAACCCTAATCTATTTTCAAAATCATGATCTTAATAAATCCTAATCAAAATCCAAATTTAGAATCTAATTTAAATATTTAATTCCAATCCAAATTTCCATCCTAATCCTATCTTACTAAATTAAACAATCTAGCCTAATAGAGTCCAGGTTCAAAGAACCTAAACATTTCTTCCTCTTCTACCTCAAGAGAAACCCTAGACCAACTCTACTCTTCTCCTTCCTTCTTTTCTCCTTATGAACAAAAGGATCTTGAAGTGCAAATTAAGGAGCGTGCTAGGGGATCAAAGATCACAAGTAAGTAATTTATTTTATCAAAATTTTTTTTGATATAAATTGTTTATTAAATATCATGTCCAACTATAATCTCCATGAATATGTTTATACATCAAAACCTAACATTAAAATCCAATCTAAATCCCATTAAAAATTTGTGTGAAGATACACCAATTCATAATTTCTATTTATACAATTTTCAGGATTTTTAAATAAGAGATTTTTAAAAAAAAATAAATAAAAAAATATATAATAATTAATATTAACAGCGCTGCTCTCGGCCAGCCGAGAGCAGCGCTTTGTTGGTGGGTAAACAGTGGGCCCGTCCGGCCCACTGCACACATTCCTTTAAAAAAAAAAAAAAAGATTTTCTCCAGGCCCAGCCTGGCTGGATGGGCCAGGACTGGCCTGGTTTGGCCCAGACAAGCTCAAAGGCCCTTTTTTTAAAAAAAAAAAAAGAGAGAAAAGAAAATTCTGGACCAGGCCTGGGCCTGGCCTGGTCCAGCCTGAACAGGGGCCTGGGCCTAATCTATAAAGGCTTAAAAAAAAAAAAAGAAAAAAAAAATTTGAACTGGGCCTGGGCCTGAGAGCCTGGGCCTGAGGGCTAAACAAAAGGAAAAGAAAAATAAGAAAGAAAGGAAGAAAGAATAGATAGTTTGCATATTAAAATAATTATTAAAAATATCAAAATAAAATAGAAAAATATAAATAATATTCTACAACTCTTCTACTTTATATGATAAAAAAATCTTAATCCAATACCAACATAAATTAATTCGAATCAACCACTTTAAAGCCATTTTCCTTAATTGTAAATTCAAACTCGTTAAATATGTTATGATTTAAAGCCTATTAAAAAAATCCAACAAAAATTAGAAATTGGTTTAAATTAAATCTACTAAATTCATTAAACCTAAAGCATCATATCTCAACTCCCAAACTAATTAACTAAGATTTAAACTCCTTAAAATATTCTTTTAAAAGAATCTAACAATTTCTATTTAATAATTTATGTAGATTTATTGGAGCCTTATGATTCAGTGCTTTGGATTTGCGATCGAGCTCAGGTGAGTGTCTCTCTCTCTCTCTCTCTCTCTCTCTCTCTCTCCTCTCTCTCATTATTTAAATTATGTGATCAAAGATATGTCGTGTATATGGTTTAATTTGATGTGATATGAGTATGCGTGTGGAGATCTTTAAGTAGGGATGTACATTGTCTTTCCCTTTTTTTTACCATGTTGAATGTATATAGAAATATGTCATGCACATGTATATATAGCTATCATGTTGGAATCCCTGGTTACCATACGAGTGTTGGATGATTTATGGGGACTATACATGTTGGAACCCTTATATGTATGGTAGAGATTTTGGGGAAGAAGAATAGATATATATATCAGACCTGTCTATGGCTGACAGAACATGGTTAGTCGACTAATACCTGATATTAGTCGACTAAACCATCTGTTAGTCGACTAATCCCAAACCCTAGTCGACTAGTGTCTGTCTGATTGTTATGTATAGACATCTGATGGATTGTGGACTTCACCCATGGATTATGTAATAAATATTGATGGATGAACGTGACTTCAAGAGAGAACATTGGTAGTAATGACTTGATCTAGTAGAACTTAGATGCATGTAAATGATATGTATTACCGAGTATTGGAACTGATGATTAATCTTAATAGAAATGTGAACTCTTGAGGAATTGTGAATACTTATGAATCAGAGTCGTATGATAGAGTGAGAGGACTAGTATTGATTATTGATATATGTTGGAATAACGATTATTATACAGATTGCTTGATTGTATTGATACTTGTGGAGCATGTACTATTGGAATCATGAGTTGGATATGATGACCTTGGATTGATTTGGGACTTATGCTATTTATATTGAATGATGATCAGTAGTTAGAAAAGACTTATTTAGTTGAGTATTGGAAGACATATCAGATATGACTGGATTAGTTGAGTTGTGCTTTAAATTGATCTTGAGTTAGAAGTTATACATAATCTATTTTCCTTATATTGGAGCCTGACTTGCATTGAGATGAGATTGACATTGTTAGTATTTGGGATTCGTTTAGAGGATATACAGTGATGTTGAGTACCAAGAGTAGATATTCTAGACCATAAGTTATTTGAGGATGATTCCCCTACCTTGATATGATTCAGTATGTGTCGACTTGATGATCTTGAGGACATACTATATGCTTCATGATTAGTTATTGACTATTTCAGTTATCAGAGATGATTTATTATGATTGGTGATCTATATCTTAGAGTTTGATATTAGTTATTATTTGATCTCAGTTATTGGGGGTTATAGGATTAGAACATATTGGTGTTGAGGAGAGGACTAATTACAGATTCATTGTTATGGTAGTTACCGTTTTGGATTACACTGATACAGACTGATACTTAATGACTCATGAGGATTGTATTGAGACTATAAGTTGATGGATTAGTTACTGATATCTCTTTAGTATGGATGGACGAGATTATGATTAGCTTTAGTTTAGACTGTTTATTGAGCAGTAGCTAGACTGTTACTGTTATTGTATTATGTCATTAAAGTTACTGGGGAATGATTGATTGACTGTAACCAGAGTACAGCTCTATTGTTCATCGTATACACGGTACTGTCACTGTTATTGTTACTGTTACTGATATTGTTCACCGTGTATATGATTACTGATTGATTATTACTGTACTGATATTGTTACCGTCCCGTAGCATCCCAGTAATTGAAATGGCATAAGGTATTGATTGTTATTGATGGCATTACCTCACTGACTGTACACTAGACACCTTTCACTGGACCTTGATATATGACTGTATCACTGTTACTAACATCTAGTACTCCTGTACCCCCTGTATCCATGTCCCATGTACTGTTGACCTGTTAATAGCACAGTCAAACCGGCGTCCGGCGGTTTGCCGCCTGGTGTCGGGATTGACGAGGATGTATCCCACAATCGTGCTAGCGTCGGCGGATCTTGTAAGGACTAAGTGCCACGTGGAGCAAAGTGCCACACCATACACATGGTGGGGGCCACCTCTTGAATCCACGGGGGCCACCTCTAGAATCCTGTTTCCCTCAGAGCAAAGTGCCACACGGAGCAAAGTGCCACACCATACACATGGTGGGGGCCACCTCTTGAATCTGTGGGGGGCCACCTCTTGAATCTGAGGGCTATCTATTGTACGTGACGCCTGGTGTTAGCGTGATATTGCATTCTCAGTGCCTATTAGCATCCACACGCACTTGTATGATGATAACCCCTAGGAGGCATGTTATTTGATTCTCTTTCCCTATTCGAACAATGATACCCGCATATCGGAGTTCGAATGAGTTCTACTGGATGTGCGGGCTCCAGGGTGAACTGTCGGATGTTGTGGGACGCCGGTGGGAAAGTGACGAAGATAACGTAGAACACTACTGATTGTTATTGATTGGTTTGTATGAATACATTGTATTGTATCCTGAACTGTGACCCTGCCTTAAGACACATGACTGTATACATGATTGTAACCAGGACCAGACCTGTGACCGGACTTGGATACCAACCTAGTGACATGTAATAGATTACACGCCTTGTCATTGATTGCACATTTACTATTGTGACAGTTGTCGTCTATCTTTATTCCTGTTGCTATCGTGTATTTACTGTTCAGTTATTTATTGTGTTATTTAGTCTTTCTATCTGCAGTGTTCTTACTATTATATATGCACATGGTTTCTTCTGCACGAGCTGTTTCCCCTTTACACACACACTCATTATGGTCGCGTTCTGACGACCCTGGGTTTGCACGTCCAGCTATTGGACGATTGTTTCTAATGTGCAGGTATTCGATGAGTTGGTACACATTGCGAGGAGTTGGACACTGTCTCCCTCTCTTCATTCTGGTACCCTCATTCTCATTTATTCCTGTTACTCCATGACTCTATCTGATTGCATTCAGCTGCCATTTTCTTCCTGTCATTCATATTGTTATCATGTGTAGCTTTTATATGTCATATTGCAGTGATTTTCATGGTTGAGATTATAGCTTGTTCAGGTTACAACTTAGGCTTAGCGCGTATACGTGGGGTATTTCCCTTGCGTATATGCGTTGCCATAACGACTCCGTATCTTTAGGATCGGGGCGTTACATTTTTCTTCAAAACAATGTCATAATCATTTTTGGCTTTTAAAATTTCATTTTCTTTTAGGGCAAGGTTAAGTGGGATTTAAGTGAGTCACGTTCACTTGAAATCTCATCCCTCTCTTGTAAAACCAAATCAAGTCTAGAAGATAAATTTTCATTTTCTTTGTTAAGTCTAAAACTTTTCTTTTTCAAAGCTTTATATTTTTCTAGCAATTTTTCACAAATAATGGATAGTTCTTCATTTAAAGCATCGGCATCAACTAAATCATCGCCGGAAGAAATAGCACAATCATATAGTTGAGTTTCTAAATTTACCTCAAGGAGTCATTCCCTTGGACCATGTTGTTGCAACGTTGTTCGGATTCATCCTCACTAGATTCCTTCTCCATTATGTAAGGCGTTTGAAGCTTTAGAGAGGTCAATGTGTTCCACACTGCAAAGGCGGAATCACAATAAGAAACTAAATACAAATATTCTTTGCTTAATGTGCTTCTAAGTGCCATTAGGGCTTGTGCATTGGCCTCTATATGCTTGCTATTACCAAGATAGGATTTCTTGATAGTGGCAAGGAAGACATGCAATCCTAGGGTTTTTAGGTACATACTCATCCTAAGCTTCCACATATTGATGTCAGAAACATCAAACATGGGAGGTGCAAAGTAATCAATGAGTGTGTGTAAACAAGTATGTGTGCAAATGCAAATGTAGATTAGCTAACCAAGATCTCATTCCTAGGTGATTAAACCTAATATCAGGAGCGTAGGCTCTGATACCAATTGAAAGTACATATAGAGGGGGGTGAATAGGTGTAGGCTAATCTAGTGACAAATAATGCAGAATTAAAAACTAATTGCAACACACTTAGTGTAACTAAAGAGTGTAGCCGAATTTCTGGTGAAGGACTCTGGATTATCTCCTCTAAATTCCTCTAAATAAGAGTTGATGTGCTATATGAAGCTCTCTTGGTTAAACACAAGTGAGGCACACAAACAAATAATACCAAGCATATAAGTATAAATGAACAATATGAATCAATGTAAGGCATAATATAGAGAGAAGTTAGAGATAGTGGATCAAACGCAAACACAAGGATATGTTTCGAGGTTCGAGCACACAGCTCTACGTCCCCGCCTTCACACAGAAGGATTTCACTAACTCGTTCACACAGGACTTCCACACAGGGAACCTCCACTGAGGATTTGGGTAATACAAACCGGGAGTACATAACTCCTCTCTCCAATAATACAACCTCTTACTAGAGGCAAGGCATAACACAAATCACCTCTACACTTAGAGGGATGGGGACTTAGCCAAACAAAGATCAACTCTCACTAGAAGGATTAGGCTCAAAGCCAACACCAATAACAATCACCTCACACTTAAGGGATTCCAACCAATCTCCACAATCACCTCTCACTAGAGGGATACAAACACCACTTTCACAATCACCTCTCACTAGAGGGATATCAACACAATCACCTCTCACTAGAGGGATATCACAATGAATGGAAGATTTACAACTCTAGGGATCATAAAGACCACAAGCCAATTCTTTCTCACAAAAATAAGATCCTAATAGATAGGATAGATAGATAGCTCAAGTGTGAGAAATAAAAGTGTTCGAAAATGAAAAAACAAAGAAAAACACTTGGGAAAATCACAAGATAGATGTTGAAATAAAGATCAAAAACCAATTCCCAAATACTCTCTTTTTCTTTGAATTTTCCAACACTTTAAAACAAATAAAGATTGATCTTTAAACCCAAAAATTCTTTTGAAAACTTACTGTTAAACACTTGTAAGGGTGAGAAAAATTGCTCTCTAAAAACTTGTTAAAAACTAGCTCAAATGGGGGGTATTTATAGCTAAACGGATTTCATTTGGGGCTATAAATACCCCCCATTTGAGCTAGTTTTTAACAAGTTTTTAGAGAGCAATTTTTTCTCACCCTTACAAGTGTTTAACAGTAAGTTTCAAAAGAGTTTTTGGGTTTAAAAGATCAATCTTTATTTGTTTTAAAGTGTTGAAAAATTCAAAGAAAAAGAGAGTATTTGGGAATTGGTTTTTGATCTTTATTTCAACATCTATCTTGTGATTTCCAAGTGTTTTTCCTTGTTTTTTTCATTTTCGAACACTTTTATTTCTCACACTTGAGCTATCTATCTATCCTATCTATTAGGATCTTATTTTTGTGAGAAAGAATTGGCTTGTGGTCTTTATGATCACCTAGAGTTGTAAATCTTCCATTCATTGTGATATCCCTCTAGTGAGAGGTGATTGTATTGATATCCCTCTAGTGAGAGGTGATTGTGAAAGTAGTGTTTGTATCCCTCTAGTGAGAGGTGATTGTGGAGATTGGTTGGAATCCCTTAAGTGTGAGGTGATTGTTATTAGTGTTGGCTTTGAGCCTAATCCTTCTAGTGAGAGGTTGATCTTTGTTTGGCTAAGTGCCCATCCCTCTAATAGACGTGATTTGTGTTATGCCTTGTCTCTAGTAAGAGGTTGTATTATTGGAGAGAGGAGTTATGTACTCCCGGTTTGTATTACCCAAATCCTCAGTGGAGGTTCCCTGTGTGGGAAGTCCTGTGTGAACGAGTTAGTGAAATCCTTCTGTGTGAAGGCGGGGACGTAGAGCTGTGTGCTCGAACTCGAAACATATCCTTGTGTTTGCGTTTGATCCACTATCTCTAACTCTCTCTCTTATATTGTGCCTTACACTCAAAAAATTCCTTTCTCCATTATGTAAACCAAAAAACTTTTTCAAATCTTGAATTTTTGAAATGGAAATCCGTTTTCTCCAAAACACATGTAAATACAAAAATATGATATTGAAACAACTTTGAAGCTTATAGTATATGGATAGAATTCAATATACATGAAAGATATTATATCTATGTTTTTGACATGAAATCCAAAAATAAGTTTTGTTTAAATACAAAACTCCAACTCATGAAATAGACTATCAAAGTAAGTTTTTCTAAATAGATGAAGCATAGATGTATATAGATCAAATCTAATATACATTAAAACTTGTAAATTTGTTTTGATTCTATCTATTCATGAAAATTATATATATGAAAAATTGAAACCGGTTAAACGGAAAACAAACATGAAACTTTAAATAAGTGTGTGTATGTGAACTTGAGCATATCAACACTATCTAATCTTTACACAAGATCTAAATACAATCTTAAACTAAACAAACGAGGTCTTCTTGTAGAACTCTATCTCTAAGTCGACTCGATCCAAACGTGATCCACCGAGCTTGACTCCAACCGAGTGCTAGATGTGAACTTAACGCTCGAGCTCTTGAATCACCGTGTGAAAGCTCTAAAATACCTACTAATATCTTGATCAAATATCTGAAACTAAATATCTCAAGATTATTAGTAAACTATAACTACATGAGTTAATCATCATCAAAACTAGAGTGAGGGGCTCTGGGCCAACACAAGCTTCTCATTCTAGTCTCGCTTATTCGATGAAACGAATTTTTTGAGTAGCTTGATAATTATCTTATTGAATGCTTTCGCCAAGCCATTAGCAGCAGGGTTATAAGCAGTTGATGCCATATTCTAAATTCGGTATTTGTCACAGAACTGATAGAATACCAATCTCACGAATTGGGGACCATTATCATGGATGATCCGCCTGGGGACACCAAATCGATGAATGATATAGTGTTTGATAAAATTAACCACGTTGGAAGTTTTAACTTCCACAAGTGATATACCTTTTGCCCAATTTGAAAACTAATCGATTTTACTAAGATAAACCGGTGACCTTTTGTTGAAGAGGGGCTGATTAGCCCTATGACATCGATTCCCCATACTTCAAATGGCCATGAAGTAACAGTTGGATGGAGCAACTCTGGAGGCTGATGTATGAAGTTTGCATGAATTTGGTAGGCTTTACACCTTCGTACATATTGGATGGCATCGGCTATCATGGTCGGCCAATAATATCAAAGCCTGTGTAATCGGTCCTTGAGTTTTGGACCTGGCTGATGAGCTCCGCATATGCCATCGTGCGCTTTTTTAAGCACTTCTTATGCCTCCGAATTAGAAAGGCAATGGAGGAGAATACCATCATATGAGCGACGGTAGAGTGTCTTTACTATTGGATCAGAGTAAAAACAGAGAGACCTTCATCTGATAGATGCCGCTTCTTTAAGGTCATCCGGCAATATATCATGCAAAGCATAGTCAATGAGGGAAATCGCCAATCTCTTGGTTCAAAATCCGTCGAGATACTATAGACTTCCTTGGTTTTTAACACATATTTAGAACAAATAAGGTGTTGAGTAGCCACTGTAAGGTGGTAAGTTGTGTCGATTGGTAAGGCTAACGTGGCTGCTAGTGCAGCCAGAGCGTCGGCCTTAGTATTTTGGGATCAGGACACATGACCGATATAAAAGCCATCAAATGAGTTAGCCATTTTGATGACTGCATGATAATAAGGTACCAAATCTCCGTGACGGACCTCATATTCTCCTTTAACCTGATTAATGATCAGTTTTAAATCACCATAGGCTTCAAGGTAGCGTACTGATTGAGATTTTACCTGCACACAAAATATGAATATTAGATCTGAGAATTAAAGGTGTGTGAGGTGCTCAATACTAATCCGCGGTAGCAATGGCTATGCGGGTCGTGATCCTCAGGGAGGGACTGCGATGGAAGCGTTAAGCAAGTTATCTCCTTTTTTTTTCTTTTTATTATTAGCAGTGGTATTTACAATGAATAGTATTTACGATGAAGTGAAGAAAAGAATTGTGGAAGATGTGGATCAAACTAAATAAAGAAAATAAAGAAAACACGTACGAACCTCTTCAGCATGCTTACCTTTGATCCGTGCAATGATTTACCTTTTCTCGGAAGACTTGCAAGTATGGCGTATAGGAAGTTAATCGCCATAAGCCATCAAGGGATCTTCGTTGGCTAGGCAGTCTCGAAGCAGTTGGGTCTCATTGTTCACAAGGCATTAGAGAACAAACAGAAGAAAGAAAATAGAAACAGAGAAACACAAGAATAAACAAGAGATGAAAAACATAAAATAATAACAAAACGAACCTTAAACGGATTTCATTAACAATGGAAGATAAGCGGGCTATACCGTTGTCACCTCAGTACAAGCGAAGACTCCATCCTCCATGAAAGTTTCCTCCACTCTCAGTTACAAAATTTACAAAATAAAAACGAAAATAAAATCTAACCTAAAAACTAAACCCTAGCTTTTGGCCCTTGGCTTGCCTCTGGACGACCCTGTACGTTGCACTACAGGGGGTATTTATAGGTGCAGAAGGCGATATCCCGTATGAAGTTGCCCACGAAATCTGGTATTCAGATTCATCACAAAATGCCACAAAATGCTGCTTTTGCTGCAAAATTACGGCAGTATAGTGGAGTCAGGCCACGCGCTTTGTCGCGTGACTTCTCCTGGTCCGTCCATCTGGGCTTTTGCTTCTGGAAGTGTGATCCTGGCTCTTCATATTGGGATTTCGAGATAACTTGATAATCAAGTTACCTAGATTTTGAATTCTCCCAATCTCTTTTAAACGAATTTCCTTATCTCTGCACTCTTTTCATTCTCATCTGCAAGAGTTTAGGGTTGGGTAGAAGTCTATCCTTCCCTCATCTTTGATATTTGCAACTTCAGCCCTTTGTGTATTTGCACTTTGACAATTGATATTTGCACTTTTACACCTGGGCTTCAAATGTGGGCTTTTGGGCTTCATTAAGCTTTATTTATTATAAAAATAAGAATTCGAGGCCTGCACACATAAATTACAAATTATTAATAAATGTGCATAATTAAATGAATAAATATGAAAATGTGATGGTAAATATGATGATAAAAATGTACTTTTCACTACCAATCACGTACCCCCATTTCATGAGCGAGCTGAAGGCCAATAAGTAGAGCATTGTATTCTGCCACATTATTGGAATATGGTTCTGTCAATGAAAACGCCCTAGGAAGAACATGATTTTGTGGTGAGATAAATACAATCCCACACCAGCAATGATCTTGCCTTTAGGGCCTATTCGTGATGTTCCATCAAAGAACATCTGCCATACTTCTGTTGGTCCCGAGATGATGCCAAGTGTGGATCTAAAATACAATGTCAACACTCACACAAGGATATTAGTGTTAAGAAATAAACGTACTTGCAAATGTATCCAAATCAGGAAAGGAAAATATATCAGTCGACCATACCAAGTATAAGTCGACTACAAAAGGCTATAAGTCGACTAATAGACTATGATGTGTGTGTGTGTGTCAAAGCTTTTAACATGCTATCAACAATTATAATACACATCATTATCAACTCTCTTTGGGAAGTCTTGATCAAGTAGAACTCTTGAATAGACTTATCATAGAGCTCCAAATGATATGGCTTCACAAATGTATCATCAAAAGTAAGTTCCAACATTCTCCCCCTTTTTGGTGATGACACTTTGTGTGCACAAATGCTCCCCCTGCAGAAAATAAGTTATATGTTCTCCCCCTGCAGAAAATGAGTTATAACAGATATAGAAACACTTGTGTTCTCCCCTGCAACAAATATATCATAACATGTATATAAATGATAAATATTTGAAGTATTGTTCTTATCAAACTTCTTATATGGTACCTGAAAGATAACATTAGATGGTACCAATCATAAAAGTAAAGCATTAACCTTTAGGAGTCCAAATCCAATTTGAATTTGGTTTCCATCTGTTAGTATACACATAATTGCATGAATTACATATATCATGTATTTATGATGCAATATAAGTATTTTTATCAACAATGCTTAAATTTTTAGGAATCCATATGAACTTATTCTTTATTCTTTTTGAAATAATATCAGACTTTCTTTTCACAAAAGAATTATATGGATTACTAATATATGTAGATTTTTCAAAAAATTCAAGACCATAATGATTATGTGACATCTTTTGATATGATAACAAATCATTCAACTTTTATTTTTCTTGATTAAATTTAGTCACATTTTTCAAAATCTCTTCATATTTCTTTGAAAATAGATATGTCTTTATCTAAAATTGAAATCCTTTCATTTAAAGACAAAGTTTCCTTTTTAAGTAAAATATTTTCTTTTATAAAATTTTATTATCCTTTTTCAATGATGATATCACTTTTTCAAAATCATCTTTTTGAGAATTTATAGAAGAAACTTAAGAGACATAACATGAATTTTCTTTGAAAAGTTTTTCATTTTCCTTTGATAAAACTTTATTCTTCATTTTTTTTATTCTTTAGATCATTGAATAATTCATAGAATGCAGCTAAAAGTTCAGTATATTGTACCTCATCTTCTTCTAGCGCCATGTAACAGACGTTGGCATGTTCAGTGGTTTCTTCTTCGTCAGAGGAAGAGGAATCACTATTTTTCATGATGCTTGGTAGTCTTTCTTCTTTCTAACTTTTTGCACTTAAATTTACCTTTGTTTTTGAGCAATGGGCAATCCTTCTTCATATGACCTGTTTTATTACAATTAAAACATTTAAACTTACCTTCTTTAAGAATCTTCTGAATTTTCTTGAAAGCATTGCCATCTCCTCTTCATCGTCATCTGAATTGTCCATGTCTGAGGATGCATGGAAGGCAAGTTCTATCTTCTTTGAGAGAGATTGTTGTTCATCCTTCTTTCTGTCTTTGAGTTGCACTTCATATGCCATTAGATTACCAATAAGGTTTTCTAATGATATTGTTGAGAGATCATTCACTTCTTCGATTGCAGTTGTCTTCTTCTCCAATCTGCTGTGAGTGCACGAAGAATCTTGCGAACTTTTTTGACTTTGGTGTATTCCTTTCCAAGGGATGCTAGGGAATTTGTTATGTCGGTGAATCTTGTAACCATTTCTAAGATGGTTTCATTCTCCTTTATTTTGAAAAGTTTAAACCTGTAGATAAGAACAGAAATTTTAGATTCTTTAACCTTATTTGTGCCTTCATGTGTTACCTATAGAGTGTGCCATATTTGATTTGCAGAAGTGGCTGTTGACACACGGTTGAATTCTTCTTTGGTTAAGGCACAGAATAAAGCATTCATCGCTTTGGCATCAAGGTTCTGTTGGAACTTTTTTTGATGAAGACATTTGTGAAGCAAATCATTTGGAGCTCTAACACAAGCCAATTCAAGAGTTCTTCATGATCAAGACTTCCCAATGAGAGTTGCTAATGATATGTTTTGTAATGATTATTTAGCATGTCAAAAGCCTTGATGCACACACACATATCATAGTTTTATAGTCGACTTATAGCCTCTTATAGTCGACTAATCCATTGTGTAGTCGACTTGATCAAACCCCTAGTCGACTAGTCTTGTGTCTCAAATGATTCCAACTCTCTGTTTGTCCTGTTAGTCGATTTAACAGAAAACCTAGTCGACTAATAGACCTTTGTAGTCGACTAACCCTTTTCCCCTAGTCGACTAATCCCTGGCCTAGTCGACTTATAAGTTGGTTGTAGTCGACTTGGTTCAGTTAACCAGAAACCTGTCACATGAACTTATCTAGACCTAGTCGACTTATACCCAATATTAGTCGACTAACCTTTGGAAATTTGCCTAGACTAGTCGACTAACTCAAATGGCAAGTCGACTATAGGCAGTTTCTGAGTGTTGGACAGTTTCTGTATTCTGATATTTTCTGCAACGTTCTCCAACGTTTGAACATTCAAAATGGTTCTAATAACTACCCTAACTAATCCTAGGTGCATCTATAAATAGGGTTGTTAATCTTAGACAAAGATACCAATCCAAATCTTCAGTTTTCTGACCACAAAATTCTATCAATATTCTGGTTTCCTGAAAACTGTTCCCACTTCAATTTCTTCACCAATTCCTAATCCTAAGTGAAGATATCTGAAGTTTCTCCTATACTAGCCCTTGTCCACGTTCACATATTGTACCAAGGCTTATAGGAAGTGTTGTAATCCTCAAAGAAATCATTGTACAAGAGCATTTTCTTGGTGTAGAAGAGAGGTTGTACAAGGTGGTGTTTGTTCTCTTGGTTGTAAGAGAAGGTGTACACATTTGACAAAGGGGATTTGTCAAGTGGTGTGCAAGGTGTTGATTTTGGGTGTACAAAGTCAAGGATAAGGAAAATCTCAAGCGGGTGGCTTGGGGACTGGATGTAGGTCACGAGGACCGAACCAGGATAAATCTCTCGTGTTTGCGTTTGCCTAACTTTTCTAAGATTTACTTTCCTTTTATTGCAAGTTCTTTATTTACTTAACTTTAATCCTTCTTTGTTTTAGTATATGTGTTGACTTCGTATTTTAGATCCACAAGTGACATCAATCGGGACCAACAATTGGTATCAGAGCAGTTCAACAATTGGTATCAGATCCCTGCATACCTAGTCAACAACAAGCAAAGATGGCAACGGAGTTCCCTTCGCTCAATTCAAAGAAGGACATTCTACACAATGTCCACCGCTATTTGACGGATCCAACTACAATTATTGGAAGTGTAGAATGAAGATCTACTTGCAATCGCTCAACTATGAACTTTGGAACATCGTGGAAGCACCGTACACCAAACCGGCTACCCACTACAACGCTTAGAGTGATGATCAAAAGAGGAATGCGAACCTTGACCCAAAGCGATGAATGCCTTGTTCTGTGTCCTAACCAAAGAAGAGTTCAACCGTGTGTCAACAGCAACTTCGGCAAATCAAATATGGCATACTCTTCAGGTAACACACGAAGGCACAAATAAAGTTAAAGAATCTAAGATATCTGTTCTTGTCCACAAGTTTGAATTATTCAAAATGAAGGAGAATGAAACCATATCAGAAATGGTTACAAGATTCACCGACATTACCAATTCCTTAGCATCCCTTGGAAAGGAATACACCCAAGTAGAAAAAGTTCGCAAGATCCTTCGTGCACTCATATCAGATTGGGAGAAGAAGACAACCGCAATTGAAGAAGCGAATGATCTCTCAACTATGTCGTTAGAAAACCTTATTGATAATCTAATGGCATATGAAGTGCAACTTGAAGAAAGAAAGAAGGATGAACAACAACCTCGCTCAAAGAAGAAAGAACTTGCCTTCCATGCATCCTCAGACACGGACGATTCAGATGACGATGAAGAGGAGATGGCAATGCTTTCAAGGAAATTCAGAAGATTTTTAAAGCAAGGTAAATTTAAATACTTAATTGCAATAAAACAGGTCATATGAAGAAGAATTGCCCTTTGCTCAAAAATAAAGGTAAATTCAAGAGCAAAAAGTTCAGAAAGAAGAAAGACTACGAAGCATCATGGGAAAACAGTGATTCCTCTTCCTTGACGAAGAAGAAACCACTGAACATGTCAACCTCTGTTACATGGCGCTAGAAGAAGATGAGGTATCATATACTAAACTTTTAGATGCATTTCATGAAGTATTCAATGATCTAAAGAATGAAAAAATGAAAAATAAAGTGTTATCAAAGGAAAATGAAAATCTTTTAAAAGAAAATTCATGTTATGCTTTACAAGTTTCTTCTATAAACTCTCAAAAAGATGAGTTTGAAAAAGTAATATCATCTTTGAAAAAGGATAATGAGAAGTTTATAAAAGAAAATATTTTTCTTAAAAAGGAAACTGTCTTTGAATGAAAGGATTTCTGTATTAGATAAAGACATATCAGTTTTCAAATGAAATATGAAGAAATTTTGAAAAATGTGAGTAAGTTCAATCAAGGAAAAGAAAAATTGAATGATTTGTTATCTTATCAAAAGTTGTCACATAATCATTATGGTCTTGGATTTGTTGAAAAATCTTCATATGTTAGTAATCCATATAATTCCTTTGTAAAAAGAAAGTCTAATAAAAGAAGGAAGAATAAGTTTATATGGATTCCTAAGAATGTAGGCATTTTTGATAAAAATACCTATATTGCATCATACATACATGATATATGTAATTCATGCAATTATGTGTATATTAACAGGTGGAAACCAAATTCAAATTGGGTTTGGTCTCCTAAAGGTTAATGTTTACTCTTATGATTGGTACCATCTAACGTCTATCTTTCAGGTACCATATAAGAAGTTGATGAGAACATATATATATATATATATATATATATAGATATTATATATATATATTATATATAATATATATATATATATATATAATATATATAATATTTTATATATATATATATATATATATATATATCTATAATATATATATACATTTTATGATATATTTGTTGCAGGGGGAGAACAAAGTATTTCTATACTTGTTATAACCCATTTTCTGCAGGGGGAGAAAATATAACTTATTTTCTGCAGGGGGAGCATTTGTGCACACAAAGTGTCATCATCAAAAAGGGGGAGAATGTTGGAACTTGTTTTGATGAAGACATTTGTGAAGCAAATCATTTGGAACTCTAACACAAGCCAATTCAAGAGTTCTTCATGATCAAGACTTCCCAAGGAGAGTTGCTAATGATATGTTTTGTAATGATTATTTAGCATGTCAAAAGCCTTAATGCACACACACATATCATAGTTTTATAGTCGACTTATAGCCTCTTATAGTCGACTAATCCATTGTGTAGTCGACTTGATCAAACCCCTAGTCGACTAGTCTTGTGTCTCAAATGATTCCAACTCTCTGTTTGTCCTGTTAGTCGATTTAACAGAAAACCTAGTCGACTAATAGACCTTTGTAGTCGACTAACCCTTTTCCCCTAGTCGACTAATCCCTGGCCTACTCGACTTATAAGTTGGTTGTAGTCGACTTGGTTCAGTTAACCAGAAACCTGTCACATGAACTTATCTTAACCTAGTCGACTTATACCCAATATTAGTTGACTAACCTTTGAAAATTTGCCTAGACTAGTCGACTAACTCAAATGGCAAGTCGACTATAGGCAGTTTCTGACTGTTGGACAGTTTCTATATTCTGGTATTTTCTGCAACGTTCTCCAACGTTTGAACATTCAAAATGGTTCTAATAACTACCCTAGCTAACCCTAGAGTGCATCTATAAATAGGGTTGTTAATCTTAGGCAAAGATACCAATCCAAATCTTCAGTTTTCTGACCACAAAATTCTGCCAATATTTTGGTTTCCTGAAAACTGTTCCCACTTCAATTTCTTCACCATTCCTAATCCTAAGTGAAGATATCTGAAGTTTCTCCTATACTAGCCCTTGTCCACGTTCACATATTGTACCAAGGCTTATAGAAAGTGTTGTAATCCGTAAAGAAATCATTGTACAAGAGCGTCTTCTTGGTGTAGAAGAGAGGTTGTACAAGGTGGTATTTGTTCTCTTGGTTGTAAGAGAAGGTGTACACATTTGGCAAAGGGGATTTGTCAAGTGGTGTGCAAGGTGTTGATTTTGGGTGTACAAAGTCAAGGATAAAGGAAAATCTCAAGCGGGTGGCTTGGGGACTGGATATAGGTCACGAGGACCGAACCAGGATAAATCTCTCGTGTTTGCGTTTGCCTAACTTTTCTGAGATTTACTTTCCTTTTATTGCAAGTTCTTTATTTACTTAACTTTAATCCTTCTTTGTTTTAGTATATGTGTTGACTTCGTATTTTAGATCCACAAGTGACATCATATCGGGACCAACAATTGGTATCAGAGCAGGTTCAACAATTGGTATCAGAGCAGGTTCAACAGGTTCGCATCTTCTTTTGATTATCACTCCAAGCGTTGTAGTGGTAGTCGGTTTGGTGTATGCTGCTTCTACTATGTTCCATAGTTCGTAGTTGATCGATTGCAAGTAGATCTTCATTCTACACTTTCAGTAGTTGTAGTTCGATCCATCGAATAGCAGTGGACGTTGTGTAGAATGTCCTTCTTTGAATTGATGAAGTAAACTCCGTTGCCATCCTTGTAGATTGTTGACTAGGTATGCAGGGCTTGTATGCCGGGTCGGGCTCTGATACCAATTGTTGGTCCCGAGATGATACCAAGTGTGGATCTAAAATACAATGTCAACACTCACACAAGGATATTAGTGTTAAAGAAATAAATGTACTTGCAATAAGGAAAATAAATCACAGAAAAGTTAAGCAAACGCAAACACAAGTGATTATCCTGGTTCGGTCCTCGTGACCTACATTCAGTCCCCAAGCCACCCGCTTGAGATTTTCCTTTATCCTTTAAATTTATACACCCAAAATCAACACATTGTATCCCACTTGACAAATCCCCTTTGCCAAATGTATACAACTCTTCTTACAACCAAGAAGACCACAACACCTTGTACAACTTCTTTTCTACACCAAGAAACGCTCTTGTACAATGATTCCTTTGAGTGATTACAAACTTTCCTATAAGCCTTGATTCAGTATGTGATCATGGACAAGGGCTATTATAGGTGGACTTTCAGAAATCTTCACAAAAGAGTAGGAATTGGTGAAGAACTGAAAAGTAAAAAAACAGTTTTCAGAGAACCAGAATTTTAGCAGAGTTTTTGGTCAGAAACTATTGATTTGAATTGGTATTTTCAACCTAAGATAACAACCCTATATATAGCTGAACTCTATGGTTAGTTAGGGTAGTTATTAGGATCATTTTGAATGTTTAAACGTTGGATAACATTGAAGGAATACCAGAAAATAGAAACTGTCTAACAGTCAAAAACTGCCATTAGTCGACTTGAGATATGAGTTAGTCGACTAGGGTAGGCAAATTTCTCAAGGTTAGTCGACTAGTATGGGACCAAGTCGACTAGGTCAAGTTTGAATCAATAGACAAGTTTCTGAAAACTGAAACTAATCGACTAGAGGGAAGTATAAGTCGACTATATATACTGTTAAGTCGACTAACAGTGACAAACAGAGAGATGGAATCTTTCAGGACAAAAAGATAGTCGACTAAGGAAAATATATAAGTCGACTATACCAAGTATAAGTCGACTATAAAAGGCTATAAGTCGACTAATAGACTATGATGTGTGTGTGTGTGTTTCAAGGCTTTAACATGCTATCAACAATTACAATACACATCATTATCAACTCTCTTTAGGAAGTCTTGATCAAGTAGAACTCTTGAATAGACTTGTGATAGAGCTCCAAACGATATGGCTTCACAAATGTATCATCAAAAGTAAGTTCCAACAACTTCATCCTCTAAAGTTATATTAGATTCGAGAACCTCATCTGGAATATCTTCATGAAGTTTTGAGCTTTCCAGAACCGGGATGAGCAGCCAAGAAATCTGCAAGCGCCTGGCCTTTGACCGCCTTCTGAGGGACGAAGAGCATGTCGTACTGAGACAGAAGGAGGGCCCATTTAGCTAACCTAGATTCCGTGATCCTGGTTTCGTCATGAGAAAACGCAAAGAATTCACTCTGAAAATGACATGTATGGTTTGGCTGATCAAATAATGTCGTATCTTCTGAATAGCAAAGACAAGAGCTAAGCATTCCTTCTCAATATGGTTATAGCGAGATTCTGCTCCTATCAGAGTCCTGCTCAGATAATAAATAGCCTGTTCGTGGCCATCATTATCCTTTTGAGCAAGCAGAGCACCGAGAGAATAGTCCAAATTTTCACATAAAGCAGGAATGATTTTCCTGTGTGGAGCCACTAAGACCGGAGGTTTAGTGAGGTATCTTTTGATATCCTCGTAAGCTTCTTGACAGGTTTGATCCCATACAAAAGAGACACCCTTTTTCATGAGTCAGGTGAACGTTGACAGTGGCCTGAGAGATTTGTGATGAATCTTCTGATATAAGCCAGTCTACCTTGCAGGCCCTAAGTTCTTTGAAATTTTTAGGTGGATGCAAGCTCTAAATGGCTTTAACTTTGTCTGGGTCAAGATGAATTCCTTGATGGAACAATGAATCCTAGGAACTTGCCACTCGAAAACCCCAAGAAGATTTTGTCGGATTCATCTTCAGTCGATGAGCCCGCATTATGTCGAACATTTTCTTAAGTTACGGAGATGATCATTCTTATCACGACTTTTGATAGCAATGTCGTCGACATAACATTCTACATCTTTCGGAGGTGGTCGCGAAAAATTGTACTCATTGCACGCTGATAAGTTGCTCCTGCGTTCTTTAATCCAAAGGGCATCACGGTATAGCAGTATACCCCCAACGGTGTCCGGAATGAAGTATGTTTCTCATCCTCTAGATACATCTTAATTTGATTATACCCTAAAAAGTCATCCATGAAGGACATTCTTTCGAATTCGCAGGTATTATCAATCATGACATCGATGGGCAATGTGAATTCGTCTTTAGGACAGGCTGTATTGAGATCGCGATAGTCAATACAGATCCAAATTTTCCATTCTTCTTAAGAACAGAAACAATGTTAGTAACCCAATCTGGATGTTGTTCCTCCCGTATATAGAACTACACGCGATGAGTTTATGAATTTCGGCCTCAATAGCTTCCATAATGTTTGGGCGAAAGTCGTTGTTGTTGCTTGACTGGCCTGATATTCAGACGATGTATGGCTACTTGTGGATCAAGTCCGGACATATCTTCGTAGTTCCATGCGAAGACATCGATATACTCCCTTACGAATACTATCAATTCTTCTTTCTCTGTAAGTGATAGGCTCTCACTTATAAAGATGGGTTTAGGGTGATCTTGACTACCCAAGTTAACCTGAATCACCAAGTCTTCAGTAGGTGGTTCACGTTGTTCGAATCGCTTTTTCCCACTGGCAATCCAATTGATGAGCCCATGGTTAACATCAGTAGCTTCGAGGTTGGCGCAAGGAGTTACTGCTCTTGGATTAGGCGAAGGTAGAGTTGCCGCCTGATTGAGCTTAAACATGCACACAAAATACATAATTTCAGATCTAAGAATAGGATGTACAAGGTGCTCAATTCTACCGCAATAGCAAGTGGCTATGCGGGTCGTGATCCACAATGAGGGACTAGCGATAGAAGCTTTTTAGTAAGTTTTCTTTTAAGATACAAAGTATGGTTAAAGTTCTTCTTTAGTTCTTTAAAAGAAAAAGAGAAAAATTAGGTTAAAGTGAAGTTAGAAAGAAAGTGGTAGATTTAGAAGGTGAGAAAATGGAAAATGATTATTTACAAAGAAATTGAAAAGGGTGATAAGAATGGTTGGAGATTGTGATATTGAAACTAAAGAATAAAAGAAAAGAAAGACAACCTAAAAATTACTTACCTCTTCAGTGCTCATATACTTTGGATCCGTTGCGACGACTTACCTTGTCTTTGAAGGCGATCAAGCATAGCGTATAGGATCTTCCCCATTCTCGATCTACACTACGAATAAAAGGGCAAACTATACTAGCAAGAGAAGGGTTGTTCATCACCATAGGCCATCAAGGGCACTTGCAATGGCTAAGCAGTCTCGAGGCTATCGGGTTCTCTTGGATTGCAACACATCAGAGGAGAGTAAAAGAAAACAAGAGTAAAGAAAGAAAAAGAAACTTTGATTTGATTCAAATAACAATGAAAGAAAAGACTTACTTACACCGGTGTCACTCTCAGTACAAACTTGATCTCCTTCCTCCATGAAACTTGTCTCTCCTCTCAGTTACATAAAGAAAAGTAAAAATTACATTAAAAAAAACTAAAAAACTAAGTTACAAACTACAAATTATTCTAAGTTCTATTCTCTGCTTGGTCGTTCCTTTTGCCTTTGAGTGCAGGTATTTATAGGAGAAATGCAGAGGGTAGAGGAGTATGAAGATAAGTAACGCTGGCAATTTTGAACTCCTCTTATCTCCAAACTTGATTTGATGTGGATATTCAGTTCTGATCTGCAGTTTAGTGGCATATTGATTGCTAAATAACACTTATCAAATGACAGAATTAGAAATAATAATCAACTTAAGAGTTGTATCCCTTAAGTCCTCTTTCTGGATCATCTTGAATCATCAGATTTGAGGTTGGTAGCGAAAGTTATGATTCAATACTAAAATGTATCCATCCAGAATCTTAGTCTGAATTGCTTCATCTCATTCATTGATCTTCGCTCATCCATTTATCCCTTTGGATTTGGACTCTGTATTTGACGTTATCCTCGGTTGATCTTTAGCTTTAACCACCTAATTCACAAAAACTGAATTTAACCAACTGGATTTGGGATCATTCTCCTCTAACCAAATAAATCTAGTTAAATCTGAATTTAACTGATATTTATTTGATTTTATCCTCTTTCTCCCCATGATTATCTTCTGCAAAATAGACATTTAAGACAAGGAATTTGGCAGATTTATTTCATGATAAATGTGGAATGTAATAAAAAATAATGCAATAAATGTGTACAATCACACTCCCACACCTATCTTTTGCTCGTCCTCGAGCAAAGCAACAAAACTAAACCAAAGCTTATTAGACCACTTTCGCAGGTCACGCGATTGCACTGAGCTTATGCAACAAGCCGTTAAACCTCTAGGTTACCCCTAGAGGACGAGTTTTGTCTCGTGAGGGTTTTCATTGGATTACACCCACAAAATCCGTAAAGAAAGAGAAAACTGTTAGTATTTTAAAACACATTTTGAAAGAAAAATATTTGAAATATTATTGTAAGTTTTAAGTAATCTATAAGTTATAAGAAAATCGAATTTTTCATTCCTAAACTTAGTCTCTATTCAAAAATTTGTTATCAATCAAAGTAAGGAGTCAAATTGTACTTCTCATCTAGTCTATTACTTTACCCTAAGTCATATGCACTTTGTGACGGTGAAAACTTTGACTAAGGGTTCTTTAACTCTAACTCTTATGCCTTATTTATTTATATATATATATATATATATATATATATATATATATTATATATATAATATATAATGGTGGTATTATTCCTTAGTTCTATTAGGCTTTCTAATCTACCCATGTAACGAGCCTTTAATCGATGACTCCCAAACCAAACGGTCTTAGGGCACCGGGTGAGAAAACACCCAAGGACTTAAGGACTCAAGCAAACAAGACCACAAAACTAAGAATTTATTATATGAACACTTTTAGACGTGAATACTTATGCTTTATTAGGCACAAATACCCAGCTTAATCAGAGGATTTTTATATAATTTTTTCTAAACTTATCTAATCATCTTTCGCATAAATACTAAGGCTTGCTTAGGCCAAAGCACCTAGCTAATCAATAATTAGATATTTATCTTTTAATTTTTTCTTTTTTTAAAATTTTTTTTAAGGCATAAGAATCTTTGTTTTAGAACCCTAGGTGTGTAAGTATATAAGTGTGCATATACATCAAGGTAAAGATCATGATAAAATTACTTTGACAAATTATCATCCTAACCCTAAAAATCAAACAAATAATCTTATTTTGACCAAGTATAAAAAATCCTAATTTGAATTTTCCTATTCCTTAAAATTGACTTAATTTCTTAAAAAAATATGTCAAAATATTGTTTCTATTTTCAAAAAGTTTTTAAAAGTAAAGAAAATGTTAATTTTTATTTTATTTTTTAAATAGAAAGAAAAAACCTAAGTTATGTTAGACCCTCCCCCACACCTATATCATGCATTGTCCTCAATGTATGAATTAATTCATAGATGCATGAAAAAGAAGAAAGGGAAAAAATATTACCTTAAGGTGGTGGTTTTGGTGGTGGTCTGATGGGTCAAGCGTTGCTACCCAATCAAGATAATGTGGTAGTTCACGGAACCTACCTTTATTGACCTCTTTTCTATTTACATATTTACAGTCCCCAGTATGAATAGGATCATGAAAGATCTTATCGTGAAACTTACTTCCTTTACATGACCAGTCCTGAAAAATCATCATAGAGTCATCATGGTCTATACCTATGTCCAACAAAAGTATGTGACTCGTGGAATGGTTGACTTGGACTCAAGAATGATAGGTTTAGGAACCAATACAAACTCGGGAAAATCGACTTGGGGTTCGAGAGTTAGTTTTGGTTCAAGCGTTGAGTACAAGTCCAAGAATTGATATTCACATTCTTTTCCCATCAATGGAATGTGACTATCCAAAATTGGTGATTCAATTTTAAAATCTATGGGTATGGGAATAAATTTTGGCTCAAAAAATTGGTCCAAATTGGGTAAGAATACCGGAGTCAACATAGATTCGAAGATGGAAACTGAATCACAAAGTTGGGGATCGAGTTCACATTCATGATCAAGTTCAATCTCATTAAAATGAAAACTGGCCAATTTGTTAATGGGTTAATATTGGTCAAGTTCAAGGCTTTGTGGTGAAACTGAATCTTGGTCAAAGTCTTCAAGATACCATGATTCTTGGTTTTCATCAATATGGTTAGAAGTGTTAGGAATAGTCAAAGATTGAATAGGGAGAGTTTCCTTATTCCTACGCATGTTCTCCAATCTATTAATTCTTGCTTCTATCAATTCGAGTGGATCATTTTGACATTGAATCATGGTTTCCATACTCTTTTCTAAGTTGGCATGTTCTCCTTGAAAAATAGAGTAAGGATCTGTGATTTGAAAAATTTTACGGGATTTTGAGTCTTCTAAAATTTGAATTCGTCGCTCAAGCTCATCTAAGGCTTCCATCCTCTTTTCCCGGTCAATTGATTCTTCTAATGGTTGTTTAGGAGAAGGAGCATATGAAGCTGGATGTTGGTAAGGTAGTTGACAATATGACTCGAGGGAGTTGTATCCCCATTGACTCTGTAAAGAGTAGTGATGATTATTCCAGTCTTGTTCATAGTATTGGGACTGGGGCATGTAATGATTCAGATAAGACCAATCTGGCACACTAGGTTGATTAAAGTTATGATATGTCGGGTTGGTAAAATCCGAAAAAGAGGTCGAGGTGTAATATGGATTACCGTTAAAATTGGAAAAATTATTGTTATAAGCCATATCACACAGGGAATGTCAACACAAACAAAGAAAAACAAACAAATAAGCAAACAAATAAAAAGAAAGAAAAAAAATCTAAACTAAGTTAGGGTAGACCTTTGACCTAGACGACTCCTAACTGGTTAGACTGTCCACGGGAGGTATAATGCAGACTTTGACCACAAGCTAATCAGCCAGGTCAGGGCAAGATTGGTGGGAGGTATCCGCGCTAAAGCGACGGGCCTAATTAAGCCAAACCACCAGCCTTCGGGGTTTTGCCCCTCAGTCTCTTTCCTTAGACACTAATTTGGCAGGAGTCAAATTCTAACACCTTCCCCCTTAGGATAATCTCCTAATTGAGTCCGAGATGTCCCTAGGGCCAACACTACTCAGTTTTAATTAGGTTTGGGTTAGTGAGTGAGGAGATTGCTTGTGGGCTAAGGGAGGGTAATGACTTCCCCACCTTATCTTATTTATAGGACAAGCCCTTAAGATTGATTTAGTGCAGTGTACAAGAAAAGCAACACTTAAGCAATGTAAACAATCCAAAAGTGTTCTTATACTAGATGCTACGCACACGTACCTTTGCTCCAGTACTCTTCAACAGTAATGGAAAATGTAAACGAATTAGACACGTGCCTAAATGTAAAGTCTAAACCGTTTTTAGCATTTAACAAGCATCATTTTACTGTTGAGGTTAGAAAGGAAGTATAGTGAGACAAACAAGGAAATAGATAGCTACAAATATGAAACTTTGCACTACAGCCAACCTGCAGAAAATACAGGTTAGTAGTTCACTAAGATTGCCACAGGAATGTAGCAAATCTGAGGGCTTTTTGGCTCTGCTTTCTTGAGCAGAGTCCAAGGCCACTTATATGTCCACTGCAGCAAAAATTCCTTGTTGTCAAACCTGTACACCAAGAACAAAGAAAAAGTTAAGCAAAAATGTAAATCTAAAAAGAGAATAACTTACCGTCCCTCCCCGGCAACGGCGCCCAAATTTGATTAAGGTTAAACCTGCACACAAAATACAGAATTTCAGATCTAAGAATAGGATGTGCAAGGTGCTCAATTCTACCGCAATAGCAAGTGGCTATGTGACCGGGGGAAAACAGCGCACAAAAAGTGTATGTTTTGAAATGATATTTAAAGTGTGTGTGCTTTGGCTTCCTCGATACTTCCGTTATAGCATAGAGGCTAAAACGAGTCGAATCCACAAGGACGGGAGGCGATAGAAGCTTTATTGGTTGATTCACGTGTTTGTTAAAAAGTTCTTCAAAGTTTAAGGAATGAAAAGAAAAGAAAAGAAAGAATGAAAAGAGAAGTACGATAAAAACAAAGAAGTGGGAAACATAGAAAAGAATATGTTTGTGGTTTTTGAAATGTTTCTAAACAAAGTGAAAAAGAAAGAAAACTCATGGCACTAACTACTAATGACTCCACTAACATGCTAACCTCTTAGTGATAGTTGCCTCACATGTATCATTGGCCATCACTAGTCCTTAGTTCAAGAGCGATTCAAAGCATGACCCATATGTAACTCATCACAACCCAACTCATCAAACAAGTGCAAGCTACACTTAAACCATCAATACTATAGAAAAGTAAGCATGGAGTAAAGTAATGTTAGCTTGTTAGTGGTTAGGAAGTTAGAGTGTTAGATCCATCATCATGAGCCATCAATGGCTCTTGCAAGAGCAAGGCCAAACCGAGGCTATTAGATTCATGTGGATTATCATAAAAGAAGTTTAGCAAGTTAGTGATTAGTAGTTAGTTACCATGAGAGAAAATTTAGCTACACATGTAAAAGAGATTGGAGAGAAGAAAACATAGAGAGGTAAGGAGAGCACCTTTCATAGATTGTCACCTTCTATTACAAGCACTCTTGCATTCCAAGCATGTATCACTCTCTCTCCCTATTACAAGATCTACAAAATGAAAAATACAATGGAGGAAGAGGAACTAACCTAAACTAAACTACCCTAAACTACAACATGGAATGAAAACTACTCCTAAAACTCTGCATATCTTTTCTCTGAAACCCTAGGGGTATTTATAGCCACCAGGGAAGAGGGGGGTCAGGGGACAAACCCTGGCCAAAACGCGCCACGCGCCACGGCCATACGGTGGCCGCGCGCGGCACTTCGAGCCGCGCGCTGCCAAGTTGGTCCCCTGTCAGGTGATGTTGCCAGTTTCTGATTTCTGACCCCTGGTTTTGACAGAATTAGCTCCTTAGGTCAATGGCTATCTTAATAGGCTTTTAATCACCAATTAAATGGTGATTTAGGGTCTTTTCTTCATTGCACACCATGGACCTAGAATCAAGCAAACAAAACTTTATTAGCAAAATTTAATATGAAATAAATGTGAAGATGTGGTATAAAATATGCAGTTTTAGAGACTATTCACTATGCGGGTCGTGATCCACAAGGAGGGACTAGCGATAGAAGCTTTTTAGTAAGTTTTCTTTTAAGATACAAAGTATGGTTAAAGTTCTTTTTTAGTTCTTTAAAAGAAAAAGAGAAAAATTAGGTTAAAGTGAAGTTAGAAAGAAAGTGGTAGATTAGAAGGTGGGAAAATGGAAAAGAAATTGAAAAGGGTGATAAGAATGGTTGGAGATTGTGATATTGAAACTAAAGAATAAAAGAAAAGAAAGACAACCTAAAAATTACTTACCTCTTCAGTGCTCATATACCTTGGATCCGTTGCGACGACTTACCTGTCTTTGATGGCGATCAAGCATGGCGTATAGGATCTTCCCCATTCTCGATCTACACTACGAACAAAAGGGCAAACTATACTAGCAAGAGAAGGGTTGTTCATCATCATAGGCCATCAAGGGCACTTGCAACAGCTAAGCAGTCTCGAGGCTATCGAATTCTCTTGGATTGCAACACATCAGAGGAGAGTAAAAGAAAACAAGAGTAAAGAAAGAAAAAGAAACTTTGATTCGATTCAAATAACAATGAAAGAAAAGACTTACTTACACCGGTGTCACTCTCAGTACAAGCTTGATCTCCTTCCTCCATGAAACTTGTCTCTCCTCTCAGTTACATAAAGAAAAGTAAAAATTACATAAAAAAAAAACTAAAAACCTAAGTTACAAACTACAAATTATCCTAAGTTCTATTCTCTGCTTGATCGTTCCTTTTGCCTTTGAGTGCAGGTATTTATAGGAGAAATGCAGAGGGTAGAGGAGTATGAAGATAAGTAAAGCTGACAATTTTTGAACTTCTTATCTCCAAACTTGATTTGATGTGGATATTCAGTTCTGATCTGCAGTTTAGTGGCGTATTGATTGCTAAATATCACTTATCAAATGACAGAATTAGAAATAATAATCAACTTAAGAGTTGTATCCCTTTAAGTTCTCTTTCTGGATCATCTTGAATCATCAGATTTGAGGTTTGGTAGCGAAAGTTATGATTCAAATACTAAAATGTATCAAGCCAGAATCTGAGTCTGAATTGCTTCATCTCATCCATTAATCTTCTCTCATCCATTTATTACTTTGGATTTGGACTCTGTATTTGACGTTATCCTCGGTTGATCTTTAGCTTTAACCACCTAATTCACCAAAAACTGAATTTAACCAACTGGATTTGGGATCATTCTCTCTAACCAAATAAATCTAGTTAAATCTGAATTTAACTGATATTTATTTGATTTTATCCTCTTTCTCCCCATGATTATCTTCTGCAAGATAGATATTTAAGACAAGGAATTTGGCAGATTTATTTCATGATAAATGTGGAATGTAATAAAGAATAATGCAATAAATGTGTGCAATCACCGTCCTAGCCTCGCGGCTAATAGCCTCGGCGAAGCTGCCAAACCGGACAAGCATTTTGCCTTTGTCTTCGGGTGATAGGTGAAGTTGTGGTGTAGCTTCGTTTGAAATTTCACACGAAGCTTTCTATTTTGGCCTCCACATCTGCTTGGGAAGCGAAGTTTTAGGTTCGCAGGGAACCTGGCTAGCCTTGCGTACGGCACTTTTAGCCTCAATTGAGGCCGAGAGGAGTTGGGACGAGGCTCTTCCAGCTGTTCGCCCGGTTAAGGTTGGCTTCTGCTCTGAAGTTTTGGCCACCGAGATCTTCCTATGCTTCCGAGCGTGGATCACTAGACTACCCTCCGAGAGCAATTCTTCAAATTTTTCTTGGTCGAAATGAATGACCAAGTTTTCGAACATAACGGGCTCAGGATTCTGACCGTCATATTGCGACACTGTCTCGTTGTTGCGCAGAAGATTGATTTCCCCAGCGGAGTCGCCATCTTATTTTCCATCGAAGAATCGCTGGTTCGCGGGAAAAACTTACAAAAAGGGGTCGAGGAGCGAAATTACAAGCAATAGAAATTGAAATTACAAGTAGATCTCCTCTGAGATTTCTAGGAAAATGTGCCGGTAGGAATCTGATCAGTGCGCAATCACTTTATCCCTTTGACGATGCGACCAGTCAGATGATCGGACTGCCTCCTAATAAGACTCCCTTCTCGGTTGGTTCGGGGAATCGGAGAACAGAACATCAGTAGAGCCCTTTTACTAGGAATTCTACTTTTTTCGAGTCGATTTTCCTCTCTCTGTCCGTCCTCTTTTTTTCCTTTTCTTCCTTTTTTTCCTGTTCTAGTATGGCATTATTTATAGCCAAAAGTGGGGTGTAACCGCCCCTTGAATTCAGCAAGGCTGAATCAGCCATTAGCTTCGCGCGAGGCTCGCAAATGACCTTGCCGCGAAGCTCTTTGTGAGCTTCTGGCGAAGCTGGAGGATTCGTGCGAACGTCCTCCTGCCGTTATGGCTGATTTGTCTCCACTTAATGTGGGGTGAAGTGGGCGGGTGTAACCGCCCACTTAAAGTGGCGTTAATCCCACTAAATTAGTGGGGTTCACCCATCAATCCCTCGTGGGATTTTGAAACGGTCAATTTGATGACTTAACAAAGCTCACTGCGGAGCTGGATCACGCGAAGCTAGATCATGCGGAGCTGGATCCTGCGGAACTAGCTTAGGCGAAGATAAGATTTAGCTTAAAGTTTCAGGCGAAGTTGCCTTCAGAGCCTCGTGCGAAGCTGAGACTTTGCTCATAGCGGAGTTATAACTCAGCTAGGGTATAAGGCTTCTGGCGCGAAGCTCCTAAATCAGCCCTTGGCTGGGCTAAATGGAAAGCTTCAGGCGAAGCTAATAGTTAGCCTCAAAACGAGGCTATCAACCAAGCTCAGGCGAGGCTGTTAGTTCCATGCGGAGCTATGAAGCTTATCTTGGAATTATACCAGGCTAAGTATATCGTCTTAGGCCTGCTTGGGTCTCTTCAAAGGCAACTTTGGCTCTCTATCTGCTTTACTGGATTAGTAATGTTCATGTTGCTGCCTCATCTCTGGTCATCAGCTTGTCTTTGACTTATCTTTTATAGATGTCGATAAGTTAGACGTTATTCAGACTGGCTGAAGATGAATGCGAGAGTTCTGTCTTTTTCGAGTGTCAATACACTGCTACACGGATATTCTATTACACTAGACACTAATATGTCTCGTTTGTGGACATTGATATAGCTTACATATATTAGTATCATCACTACACGGACACGCTAGTACACTGAGTATTGTTATTTCATGTACTTGTATCATCGATTACACGGATATGCTACACTTGTGTTTCATGTCCTTGTATTATTGTTACACGAGTACGCTACACTGTGATTGCATGTATTTATTACATGGATTCACTTGTATATATGCTACGATTGTTTCAATATTCCTGTTGCATGGATCATTGTTTATGTTACCTGGATTACCGTTACTTGAATACTCATCTACTCCTGTTATATTGTATACTTGTTCATATTACCGCATTACTAATAAAATTCTGTTAACTTGTTATATATTATAAACATTGTATTCAACCAGCCTAACTGTATCTTGCTAACCCTGTTATTAGCACAGTCACACTAGCATCCGGCAGAACATGTGTGAAACTAAGTGTCACATGGAGCAAAGTGCCACATCACACCTATACGTAGTGAGAGCCACCACTTGAATCTGTGGGGGCCACCTCTAGAATCCTCACTCTGTCTGGTGTTAGGGTGACAAGATGTCTCCGGTGCTCTTATTATAGATATTGTTAATGACCAGACTCAATACTCTTTTTACTTAATATACATGTTATACGCACGGTCATGCGGGTATCTGACATAAGGTGTGTGGAATTAAGTGTCACACAAACAAAATGGCACACTACATACATGGTGGGGGCTACCTCTTGAATCTGTGGGGGCCACCTCTGGAATCCCATATCGTGGGTGTTGGTATGATGGAGGCATCCTCAGTGCATTAGTTATTAAGACTCAGGACATGATACTGTAATCACCTAGAGGGGGGTGAATAGGTGACTAGCTAATCTAATTATAAATTAATGCAGAATTAAAACTATTAAGTTAAACATACAAGGTATAATCAAAGAGTGTAGCGAATTCCCGATGAAGGGCTCTGGACTATCTCCGCAAGATTCCTCTAGATAAGAGTTGAGGTGCCGTTATGGCTCTCTTGGTTGAATACAAGTGTGAACAAACAATCCCAAGCATATATCAATTTAAGCACAAGTATATCAAGCAAGAAATAAATATGAACAATAAAAGCATGCAAGATATAAACACAAGTGAGAGATAGAGAAAGAGCAACCGCAAACACGGGAGATTTGTTTCAAATTTTGAGCACCCTTGCTCTACGTCCCCGCCTTCAACACTATGAAGGATTTCCACTAAAAATGATCTCACCGGATCACTCGGTGCCGCACACCTATAACGAGTTCACACTAGAACTCCTTGGATTCACTAGTCCCTCTCTTGTTCCCGCAAGAACAACACATGTAAGCACACTATCTTGCCGAGGCCGCACCTCTACACCGAGCTCCCACAAGAACTCGAAACAACATGAACCCGCAAGTTCGCCTCCTCAAATACAAGAATGAAACACTTTGGTGATCTCAACACTTTGATCACCTCAAAAACACTCTCACAACAAAGATCTCTATAGGATTGATATAGCAATGGATAGCTCAAGTGTGTGTGAGAAAACTAGGATTGGTTTGGTGGTGAGAAACTCAAGAAATCTCTTTTTCAATATACTCTTGAAAAACTCTCCTTTTGATATGAAAGTATTGGCTCTAAAATAAGTGGAGATAAATACTTAGAAGTGTAGGAAAAAAACTAGCTTGAAAACCTACTTAAAAATCTTGTAGAAACAGCCCAAAACAGCCCCAATTTATAGGCCTAAAAAATATAGCCGTTTGAGCCAACTCAGCAGGATTCCCTGCTATCGGTCGACCGGCCAGTCGACCGCCAACGGTCGGATTTCCTACCGTTAAGCCACCGATCGACCTCCCGATTGACCGAGGCCTGGATACAGAGAGCAGAAGCTCTCTGTCGGTCGACCACCCGGTCGACCGGAGTAAGATTCAGAGAGCAGAGCTCTCTGGCGGTCGACCAGCCCACCACCCAAAGTGGATGTGCACGCCTGTGCACATTAGTCAACCGGACCGGTCGACCGACTTCTGTCTCGGTCGACCGGCTGGTCGACCGGAAGAAGGCCTGGTCACATCTTTTAAGGGATTAAAACTTGGACCTTTTATCTTAATAAACCCATAAATTCTAATAAATTCTATAAAAATAAGTTCATTAATATACTTTGATATACAAACATGTTTGATAAAAATTCAAAATACATTACAAGCATTTTGAACTATATTGTAATATAGAAATTTTGCTTTAAAGAAAAACCTGTATTTTTAAAAACAATTTTTCAAAACTTCTCCAAATATAAAACAAGATATTTTAATCACTTTTGAAGCTTAGTGTATATGGATATGATCCACTACACATATATAATGAAATATCTATGTTTTTGATATTAAGCTCTAAAATAAGTTTGATAAAACACATGTATATTTTGAAACTTAAAAATCAAACCGGTATTTTCTAAAACAAAAACTCTTTTATGAAAATACATATAAATCTTGTGTGTGAGTGTATATGAACTTAAGCAATCCACCAACTAATCTATCATTTACATTTTATCTAAAAATAAATCTTGACACTTACAACCATGACACAAGTGTTCTTGAAAATCTTATCTTGAAAATCTTCTTCTCCTTCTTGACTTGGTCCAAACCTTGATCCAATGAGCTAGACGCCTCCTGAGTACTTGATGCAATCTTGATGCGCGAGCTCTTGAATCAACACGTGCTAGCTCCAAAACTTGACTTCACATCTTTTGTTGAAGCTAAACACCTACTAAGATCTTGATCAAATATCTGAGACTAATTAAACACAAGATCATTAGTACTATAAGTACATGAGTTAATCATCATCAAAACTAGAGTGATGGGCCTCTGGGCCAACAATCTCCCCTATTTTGATGATGATAAAACTTATGGAGTTATATATGCATGGATTAAAGTTAAGCTTCATAGAAGCTCCCCCTTAACTCATGCATAGCAATAAACATAAATATATTCAATGAAGTGTACTAAACAAAACAAATATATATGCATAAACAAGGAGATAAACATGCATAAACTCATCAAATACTTCTCCCTTTTTTTTAAAAACAAACATATATGCATAAACATGTCTATATCAAAAACCAAAATCCTTCTCCCCTTTTTGTATAAAACAAGGAGATGAAAGAAACATGCATAATTATACGCACAAAATACTTCTCCCCTTTTTGTCAAATTATCAACAAAGGGGTGAAAACAAATCAAACAATAAAGATATATGCGATATACATTCATGAAGAAGAGAGATGTGAAGTTAGCTTCCCCTGCATACATGCATTACATGAAGAAGGGATGACAAAACCCTAACTCACATAAAATATAATATACAATGCATAAGCGGAGATGTTAAGCTCCCCTACACACGTGTATCACATAAAGAAGAGATGTCAAGCTCCTCAAAATAAGATACACTCAACATGAATTTATATATAGAAGAGATGTTAAGTTCCCCTTGCATATAGGCAATATACATCAACAAACCTTGAAATCACTTTTAAACAAATTTTGAATTTTCTTAACTCAATCAAACCAAATTTTGAGATACCAATTGTAAGTAAACAAAATTTTAAGATATCACTTGTAAATAAACAAAATTTTAAGATATCACTAGATTTTTTATACCAATTGAAGATGAAACATATTGATACCAATTGAAGTGTAATGTAAATTTTGATACCAAATGAAAAGTCAATTGAAATACCAATTGAAAATAATACATAAGCTCATGAAGATACCAATCAACATTTTAAAAATTTGTCAAGTTTAGCATAAACATAATTTGTGCTTTAAACATGTAAAGTAATTGTAAATCAAGCATAATCAAATCATATATATATATATATATATATATATATATATATATATATATATATATATATATATATATATATATATATAATATATATGTGTGTGTGTGTGTGTATGAAAAAGAAAATACCAATTAAAATTGATATTATTTGATAGTTTAAAGCATATATATATAGAAAACATTATGAGTATACAAAAGTGAAGTATCATGAAGATCATGTGCATAACTCATAACTATCCACCCTATTCATGCACATGTTAAAAGAATTTTAATTTAGAGCATATAAGGCTTGGTCGCTCAACCATCCGCCCTTGGGTTGGTAGGGGGTTTTCAAAAATAAGAGTTTGAAAATATTTGGCATAGTTTGAAAACTCTACCAATTGAAGAATAATAACTAGTTTAAAATAATCTTTGAAGAACTAGTTAAAGATCCTTCAAATATGAAACCAAATCATATATCCCATGAAATACTAAATACACAAAAATTGACACTCGAAATCTATAAAGCTCAAAAATATGCTCATGAAACAAAATCATGAGTGAATAAAAATAATGTGAGTGCACAAAAGTTATGTGAATAGCATATTCATGAAAATAATCAATAAAGCTCAGAAGAAACATGAATTTCTTTTATCAAACAATTATGAAAATCATAAAAATTTATTTTCATTAAAATTAAACTTCAAGGTATATGTATGTTCTATCAAAACTAAAAATATACATACATATCTCAAACACAAAAGAGTCCATAATGTAATTTACATGAAAGCAAGTGACTCAAGGGTATACATGTATATTTATTAGTTTTAAATAAGAATAACATATACATGAAGCAAAACATGCACAAAGATGGGCAAAACAAGTGTAAATGAGGGAATCATTAAAACTAAGTAATACATGTACATCTAATGAGTACAAATGAGTAATGAAGTACAAACATATAAGAATCAAATGTTGCTAATTTCTTATACAAATATAGACACAAGTTTTAATGAAAGCTACATCTAAATAAAGATTCACCATATGAAGCACAACATCAAAACATGCTAAAAGTATTATCAATGTAAAAGCATGTAAACTAAAATAGGAGTTTAGAGATAGTTACCAAACAATATGCACTATTCTCTAAGTCTCCAAAACATGGTGGTCCTCCCACCAAACTTCCTTGATAGCGGTGTATCAATTGTATGTCCATCTAGTCCATGCATCCACCACCAAGGCACCAACCCTCTCACGTCATGTGAGAGCCCACACCTACATGAAATACAAATGGTGAGAATTTTGGTATCCATTTTCTTTTGGGTCCACGGGGGTTAACATTATTGGAACCCAAACATTTTTATTAGTAAAATTAATAGAATTTACTTTATCATAACAAAACTTTGCTAAATGGCCTTTGCGGCCGAAATGTGTACATTTGTACACTCTAGCATGCACATGAGCGTGAATGTGATCGTGATGTGCAACGTGTGCATATGTGTGACGTGGGTGATGTGCATGAACATGTGGAGCTTGTTTCTTTTGAAACAAGATTTCCAATCTATTATGATTAAATGCACAATTGCTCAAAGTAGAGCTCAAACAATCTATTCTATTTTTAAAAAATTTAATCTCATTTCATCAATAGTGGCATGAAGAGCATGGCAAGTATGATAATCAATAACCTTTTCCTTTTTAGAAATATTTTCTTTTTCTTTTGAAACAAATTTTTTTTCAAAGAGTTGTTTTCTTCCAAAATACTTTCTTTTTCTTTTTCACAAAAATAATTTATTTTTCAAAGAGGTGTTTCCTTCACAAAGATCATTTAATTTAGAAGACAAGGAAATATTCTCTGTTTTCAACAAATCATTTTCTTTTGAAATGCATGCAAATTTATTTTTAAAAGAATCATTTTCTTTTGAAATGGACTCAGATTTATTTTCAATCTCTTATTATCCTTTTTGAGTAAATTATATTTTTCAAGAAGTTGTTGACAAAATGAAGCAAGATCAGCATATGACATGTCAACACCTTCATCAAGCTCGGATTAGAATTTACATCAAGGGGGTTATCCCCTTGGACCATGTAGCATAAGTTGGAAGCATCACTTCCATCATTTGAGTCGCTCCCCCCATAGTATTGCTTTGTTCGCCAAGAGAGACTATTGTGTTCCATACTACAAAAGCCGAATCAAAATTAACAACCCTAGATAAATATTCATCATTTAGGGTACACTTTAATGCAAGGATGGCTTTTGCATTAGCCTCAAGGTGTTAGCCCTTTAAACTATGAATCTTTAATAGTGGCAAAATAAACATGAATACTTAGGGCTTTGAGATACTAGACATCTTAACCTTCCAAGTTTGAATGTTAAGATTATCAAATATGGGAGGTAACATGAAATCCATGTGTGTGTATAAATATTGTGATTAGCTAAAATGAGAATTTTAACTCTAGATTGTTAGACCCAAATCAAGAGCACCAAGCTCTGATACCACTTGTAATCACCTGAGGGGGGTGAATAGGTGACTAGCTAATCTAATTATGAATTAATGCGAAATTAAAACTATTAAGCTAAACACACAAGGTATAACCAAAGAGTGTAACCGAATTCTGGTGAAGGGCTCTGAACTATCCCCTCAAGATTCCTCTAGATAAGAGTTGAGGTGCCACTATGGCTCTCTTAGTTGAATACAAGTGTGAGCAAACAATCCCAAGCATATATCAATTTAAGCAAGTAATGAATATGAACAATAAAAGCATGCAAGATATAAACACAAGTGACAGATAGAGAAAGCAATCGCAAACACGGGAGATTTGTTTTGAGGTTCGAGCACCCTTACTCTATGTCCCCGCCTTCAACACTATAAAGGATTTTCACTAAAAATGATCCCACCGGATCACTCGGTGCCGCAACACCTACAATGAGTTTACACTAGAATTCCTTGGACTCACTAGTCCCTCTCTTGTTCCGTAAGAACAACACACGCAAGCACACTAGTTTGCCGAGGCTGCACCTCTACACTGAGCTCCCACAAGAACTCGAAGCAGCACGAACTCGCTAGTTCGCCTCCTCAAATACAAGAGTGGAACACTTTGGTGATCTCAACATTTTGATCACCTCAAAAACACTCTCACAACAAAGATACCTATAGGATTGATATAGAAATGGATAGCTCAAATGTGTGTTAGAAAACAAGGATTGATTTGGTGGTGAGAAACTCAAGAAATCTCTTTTTCAATACACTCTTGAAAAACTCTCCTTTTGATATGGAAGTATTTGGTTCTAAAACAAGTGGAGATAAACACTTAAGTGTAAGAAAAATTAGCTTGAAGACTCACTTAAAATCTTGTAGAAAACAGCCCAAAATAGCCCCAATTTATAGGCCTAAAAAATATAGCCGTTAGAGCCAACTCAGCAGGATTCCCTGCTATCGGTCGACTGTCAACAGTCAGATTTTCGACCGTTGATCCACCGATCGACCGCCCGATCAACCGAGGCCTGGATACAGAGAGCAGAAGCTCTCTGCCGGTCGACCGCCCAATTGATCGGGGCCAGATCCAGATAGCAGAGCTCCCTGGCAGTCGACCGGGTCAGTCGACCGGCCCCCAGCCAAAGTGGTTGTGCACGCCTGTGCACATCGGTCAACCGGACCAGTCGACCGACTTCTGTCTCGGTCGACCGGCCGGTCGACCGAAGAAGGCCTGGTCACAACTTTTAAGGGATTAAAATTTGGACCATTTATCTTTAATAAAATCTCATAAATTCTACAAAAAAAAGTTCATTAATATACTTTGATATACAAACATGTTTGATTAAAAATCAAAATACATTACAAACATTTTGAACTATTTTGTAATATAGAAATTTTGTGTTAAAGAAAAACCTGTATTTTCAAAAATGATTTTTTTAAAACTTCTCCAAATACAAAAATAAGATATTTTAAACACTTTTGAATCTTAGTGTGTATGGATATGATCCACTACACATATATGATGAAATATCTATGTTTTTGACATTAAGCTCAAAAATAAGTTTTGATAAACACATGTATATTTTGAAACTTAAAAACCAAACCGGTATTTTCTAAAACAAAAACTCTTTTATAAAAACACATATAAATCTTGTGTGTGAGTGTATATGAACTTGAGCAATCCACTAAAATCTAGACACTTACAACCATGACACAAGTCTTCTTGAAAATTTTCTCTTGAAAATCTTCTTTTTCTTCTTGACTTAGTCCAAACCTTGATCCAATGAGCTAGATTCCTCCTGAGTACTTGATGCAATCTTAATGCGCGAGCTCTTAAATCAACACGTGCTAGCTCCAAAACTTGACTTCACATCCTTTGTTGAAGCTAAACACCTACTAAGATCTTGATCAAATATCTGAGACTAAATAAACACAAGATCATTAGCACTATAACTACATGAGTTAATCATCATCAAAACTAGAGTAATGGGCCTCTGGGCCAACAATCTCTCCCTTTTTGATGATGACAAAACTCATGGAGTTATATATGCATGGATTAAAGTTAAGCTTCATAGAAGCTCCCCCTTAACTCATGCATAGCAATAAACATAAATATATTCAATGAAGTGCACTAAATAAAACAAACATATATGCATAAACAAGGAGATAAACATGCATAAACTCATCAAATACTTCTCCCCTTTTTTTTAAAAACAAAACAAATATGCATAAACATGTATATATCAAAAACCAAAATCCTTCTCCCCTTTTTGTATAAAACAAGGAGATGAAAGAAACATGCATATTTAAACTCACAAAATACTTCTCCCCTTTTTGTCAAATCATCAACAAAGGGGTGAAAACAAATCAAACAATAAAAATATATGCAATATACATTCATGAAGAAGAGAGGCGTGAAGTTAGCTCCCCCTGCATAACATGCATTACATGAAGAAGGGATGAAAAACTCCTAACTCACATAAAGTATAATATACAATGCATAAGCGGAGATGTTAAGCTCCCCCTACACACGTGTATCACATAAAGAAGAGATGTCAAGCTCCTCAAAATAAGATACACTCAACATGAATATATATATAGAAGAGATGTTAAGCTCCCCTTGCATATAGGCAATATACATCAACAAATCTTGGAAATCACTTTAAAACAAATTTGAATTCTCTTAAGTCAATCAAACCAAATTTTGAGATACCACATGTAAGTAAACAAAATTTTAAGGTATCACTTCTAAATAAACAAAATTTTAAGATATCACTAGATTTTTGATACCAAATGAAGATGAAACATATTGATACCAATTGAAGTATAATGTAAATTTTGATACCAAATGAAAACTCAATTGAAATACCAATTAAAAATAATGCATAAACTCATGAAGATACCAATTAACATTTTAAAAATTGTCAAGCTTAGCATAAATATAATTTGTGCTTTAAACATGTAAAGTAATTGTAAATCAAGCACAATCAAATCATATATATATGTATGAAAAAGAAAATACCAATTGAAATTGATATTATTTGATAGTTTAAAGCATACATATATAGAAAACATTATGAGTATACAAAAGTGAAGTATCATGAAGATCATGTGTATAACTCATAACTATCCACCCTATTCATGCACATGTTAAAAGAATTTTAATTTAGAGCATATAAGGCATGGTCGCTCAACCATCCGCCCTTGCATTGGTAGGGGGTTTTCAAAAATAAGAGTTTGAAAATATTTTGGCATAGTTTGAAAACTCTACCAATTGAAGAATAATAACTAGTTTAAAATAATCTTTGAAGAACTAGTTAAAGATCCTTCAAATATGAAGCCAAATCATATATCCCATGAAATATACTAAATACACAAAAATTGACACTCGAAATCTATAAAGCTCAAAAATATGCTCATGAAACAAAATCATGAGTGAATAAAAATAATGTGAGTGCACAAAAGTTATGTGAATAGCATATTCATGAAAATAATCAATAAAGCTCAGAAGAAACATGAATTTCTTTTATCAAACAATTATGAAAATCATAAAAATTATTTTCATTAAAATTAAACTTCAAGGTATATGTATGTTCTATCAAAACTAAAAATATACATACATATCTCAAACACAAAAGAGTCCATAATGTAATTTACATGAAAGCAAGTGACTCAAGGATATACATGTATATTTATTAGTTTTAGATAAGAATAACCTATACATGAAGCAAAACATGCACAAAGATGGGCAAAACAAGTGTAAATGAGGGAATCATTAAAACTAAGTTATACATGTACATCAAATGAGTACAGATGAGCAATGAAGTACAAACATATAAGAATCAAATGTTGCTAATTTCTTATACAAATATAGACACAAGTTTAAATGAAAGCTACATCTAAACAAGGATTCACCATATGAAGCACAATATCAAAACATGCTAAAAGTATTATCTATGTAAAAGCATGTAAACTAAAATAGGAGTTTAGAGATAGTTACCAAATAATATGCACTATTCTCTAAGTCTCCAAAACATGGTGGTCCTCCCACCAAACTTTCTTGATAGCGGTGCATCAATTGTATGTCCATCTAATCCATGCATCCACCACCAAGGCGCTAACTCTCTCACGTCATGTGAAAGCCCGCACTACATCAAATACAAATGGTGGAGATTTTGTTACCCATTATCTTTTGGGTCCACGGGGGTTAGCATTATTCTGAACCCAAACATTTTTATAGCAAAATTTATAAAATTTACCTTTTCATTACAAAACTTTGCTAAATGGCTTTGCGGTCGCAATGTGTACATTTGTACACTCTATCATGCACATGAGAGTGAGTGTGATCATGATGCGCAAAGAGTGCATATGTGTGCCGTGGGTGATGTGCATGAACATGAGGAGCTTGTTTCTTTTGAAATAAGGTTTCCAATCTATTATGATTAAATGCACAATTGCTCAAAGTTGTGCTCAAACAATCTATTCTATTTTTCAAAAATTTAATCTCATTTTTATCAATATTGGCATGAAGAGCATGGCAAGTATGAGAATCAATAACCATTTTCATTTTAGAAATATTTTCTTTTCTTTTGAAACAAATACTCTTTTCAAATAGTTATTTTCTTCTAAAATACTTTCTTTTTCTTTTTCCACCAAAATAATTTTATTTTTCAAAGAGGTATTTCTTTCACAAAGATCATTTAATTTAGAAGACAAGGAAATATTCTCCGTTTTTAACAAATCATTTTCTTTTGAAATGCATGCAAATTTATTTTAAAAGAATTATTCTCGTTTGAAATGGACTCATATTTATTTTTCAATCTCTTATTATCCTTTTTGAGTAAATCATATTTTTCAAGAAGTTGTTGACAAAATGAAGCAAGATCATCATATGACATGTCAGCACCCTCATCAAGCTCAGATTCAGAATTTACCTCAAGGGGGTTATCCCCTTGGACCATGTAGCATAAGTTGGAAGCATCACTTCCATCATCCGTATCGCTCCCCGCATAGTATTACTTTTGTTCGCCAAAGGAGACTATAGTGTTCCATATTACAAAAGCCGAATCAAAATTAGCAACCTAGATAAATATTCATCATTTAGGTTACTCTTTAATGCATGGATGGCTTTTGCATTAACCTCAAGATTTTTGCCTTTTAAATAATATGAATCTTTAATTGTGGCAAAATAAACATGAATACCTAGAGCTTTGAGGTTTATAAACATCTTAACCTTCCAAGTTTGGATGTTAAGAATATCAAACATGGGAGGTGACATGAAATCCATGTGTGTGTATAAATATTATGATTAGCTAAAATGAGGATCTTTAACTCTATGTTGTTAGATCCAAATCAAGAGCACCAAGCTCTGATACCACTTGTAATCACCTAGAGGGGGTGAATGGGTGACTAGCTAATGTAATTATGAATTAATGCGGAATTAAAACTATTAAGCTAAACACACAAGGTATAACCAAAGAGTGTAGCCGAATTCTCGGTGAAAGGCTCTGGACTATCCCCTCAAGATTCCTCTAGATAAGAGTTGAGGTGCCGCTATGGCTCTCTTGGTTGAATACAAGTGTGAGCAAACAATCCCAAGCATATATCAATTTAAGCACAAGTATATCAATCAAGTAATGAATATGAACAATAAAAGCATACAAGATATAAACACAAGTGAGAGATAGAGAGAGCAATCGCAAACACGGGAGATTTGTTTTGAGGTTAAAGCACATTTACTCTACGTCCCTGCCATCAACACTATGAAGGATTTTCACTAAAAATGATCCCGCCAGATCACTCAGTACCGCAACATCTACAACGAGTTCACACTAGAACTCCTTGGACTCACTAGTCCCTCTCTTGTTCTCGCAAGAATAACACACGCAAGCATACTAGCTTGCCGAGGCCGTACCTCTACACCAAGCTCCCACAAGAACTCGAAATAACACGAACTCACAAGTTCGCCTCCTCAAATACAAGAATGAAACACTTTGGTGATCTCAACACTTTGATCACCTCAAAAACACTCTCACAACAAAGATCCCTATAGGATTGATATAGTAATGGATAGCTCAAGTGTGTGAGAAAACTAGGATTGATTTGGTGGTGAGAAACTCAAGAAATTTCTTTTTCAATATACTCTTGAAAGACTCTCCTTTTGATATGGAAGTATTTGGCTCTAAAACAAGTAGAGATAAACACTTAGAAATGTAGGAAAAACTAGCGTGAAGACCCACTTAAAATCTTGTGAAAAACAGCCCAAATTTATAGGCCTAAAAAATATAGCCGTTGAGCCAAATCAGCAGGATTCCCTGCTATCGGTCGACCGGTCGGTCGACCGCCAACGGTCGGATTTCCGACCGTTGAGCCACGGTCGATCGCCCAGTCGACCGAGGCCTGGATACAAAGAGCAGAAGCTCTCTGCCGGTCGATCGCCCGGTCGACCCGGTCGGTCGACTGATTGTGATAAAACCTGCACACAGAAATATAGAATTTCAGGACTAAGAATGAAAAGTGTAAGTTACTCAATTCTACCGCAATAGCAAGTGGCTATACGGGTCGTGATCCACAAGGAGGTACTAGCGATAGAAGCTTTTTAGTAAGTTCTCTTTTAGGCTACAAAGTATGGTTAAAATTCTTCTTTAGTTCTTTAAAAGAAAAAGGAAAATTTGAGTTAAAGTTAAATTAGAAATAAGATGGTAAATTAAGAAGATGGGGAAACTAGAAAGGATATGTACAAAGAAATGGAAAAAAGGAGTGATAAAAGAAGTGTAGATTATGGTATTTTAAACTAAAAAATTAAAAGAAAAGAATCTAAAAGTTACTTACCTCCTTTGGCCAAATGCTTACCTTGAATCTTTTGCAATGATGTTACCTTGAAATGAGGCTATCAACGTATAGCCCATAAGAGTTGATTCCCGTCTCCTCCACATTATATCATCAAGACGTTGCAAGTATGAAGTAATACAGAATGAAACTCAAAATCCATCATCATGAGCTATCGGTGGCACTCACAAAGGCAAGGCTCTTTCGATGCTTTAAGACTCACTTGGATAGCAATTGGTACCAAAAGAAGAAAAGTAGAGAAGAAGAAGAACAAAAATAAAGTACATACAAAAGGGAAACTACAGATTCGATTTTATAACAATAAGAGAAAAGAAGAAAATCTTACACTGGTGTCACTCTCAGCACAAGCTTTATTCTCATTCTCCTATGAAACTCTGATCTCCTCTGATTTACATAAATTAAAATTGAAAATTACATGAAAAGAAAAACAAAAACCTATACTACAAAAAATGGAAAAGTGGACTAAATTCTATCTCTGCATGGTCGCTCCCTGTACGCTCTGAAAATCCTAGTATTATAGGCAAAACCCAACATAGGAGAGCGTATGATGAATAGGGGGAGCAAAACACTCCCCCAACTCCCTAACAAAGCCGCGGAAACGCAGCAATTGTCGCATTTCCGTGGCATTCCTGTGGCCACAGCCGAGTGGTGGGGGTCCCTGGTTTCGAGAGATTATTTTATCTTCAGCTGGATTTGCAGTTTAAGCCCGAGATTTTGACGAATGGCCTTTGATCTTTGGCTTCAACTGATTGATTTGTAGGGATTTATTCTAACTGGTTTTCAACCGATCTGAACGACCTGATCTGCCCTGATTTACTGACTTCAAATTAATTCTGATTTAAATCAGAATTTGATGGGCTTTTGGGCTCATTTCTCTTCCCTCTCCTTTAGTAATGGGCCCGCAAATAAATTAAACAATAATTAGAAAAAAGCAGAGTTTATTCTATAATAAGTATGAGAATATGATAATGAATGTGTAATATTAGAGACCGATCACACCCCCATACCTATCTTTTGCTCGCCCTCGAGCAAAACAACTAAATAAAAAATTATTAGACCACTTTCGCAGGTCACGCGATTGCTCTGAGCATGTGTAATAAGCTGTTAAACCTCTAAGTTACCCCTAGAGGACGAGTTTTATCTCGTGAGGTTTTCATTGGATTACACCCACAAAATCCGTAAAGAAAGAGAAAAATGTTAGTATTTTGAAAAACACATTTGAAAGAAAAATATTTGAAATATTATTGTAAGTTTTAAGTAATCTATAAGTTATAGGAAAATCGAATTTTTCATTCCTAAACTTAGTCTCTATTAAAAAATTTGTTATCAATCAAAGTAAGGAGTCAAATTGTACTTCTCATCTAGTCTATTACTTTACCCTAAGTCATATGCACCTTGTGACCGTGAAAATTTTGACTAAGGGTTCTTTAACTCTAACTCTTATGCCTTATTTATTTATAATATATATATATATATTTTGGTGTATTATTCCTTAGTTCTATTAGGCTTTCTAATCTGCCTATGTAACGAGCCTTTAATCGGTAACTCCCAAACCAAACGGTCTTAGGGCACCGGGTGAGAAAACACCCCAAGGACTTAAGGACTCGAACAAATAAGGCACAAAACTAAGAATTTTATTATATGAACCGCTTTTACGCGTGAATACTTATGCTTTATTAGGCACAAATACCCAGCTTAATTAAAGGATTTATATATATTTTTCTCAAACTTCTCTAATCATCTTTCGCATAAATACCAAGGCTTACTTAGGCCAAAGCACCTAGCTAATCAATAATTAGATTTGTTCATCTTTCATAGATATATTTTTTCTTTTTTTCTTTTTTTTATAAGGCATAAGAATCTTTATTTTGAACCCTAAGTGTGTAAGTACATAAGGTGTGCATATTTCTTCAAGGTAAAGATCAAGACTAAATTACTTTCACAAACTTTCTTCCTATCCTTAGAAATCAAACAAATAATCTTATTTTGATCAAGTATAAGAAATCCTAATTATGATTCTCTTATTCCTTAAAATTGACTTAATTTCTTACAAAAAATATGTCAAAAATTGTTTCTATTTTCAAAAAGTTTTTAAAAGTAAAGAAAATGTTAATAATTTTTTTATTTTCTTTTTTATAAAAAGAAAAAAAAAACCTAAGTTATGTTAAACCCTCCCCCACACCTATCTCATGCATTGTCCTCATTGTATGAATTAATGCATAGATGCATCAAAAAGAAGAAAGGGAAGGAAAATATTACATTAAGGTGGTGGTTCCGGTGGTGGTCTGATTGGTCTACGAAATGCGGCCCAATTGAATTTTCATGGAGTTCGGAGGAACCCACCAGAAATCTCTCTTATATAACCCACTAAAATGATATATATATATATATATATATATATATATATATATATATATATATATATATATATATATATATATATATATATATATATATATATCTGTGTGTGTATGTATGAACGATTTTTATTAAAAATTTAACCCTATCTAATTTCCAAATTTCATAATTAATTTCGGAGTCAATTTTGTCAACCGCCTTGTCCCAAAATGGAGTGTGAAAAGATGGAATGATTGACTTGGACTTAGGAAGTATGAGAACTAATACCGACTCAGGAAAGTGACTTAAGTCAAGTAAAGGTTTAGGAGTCGAGATCGGTTCAGGAAGTGGGTCCAAATCAAAAAGTTGAAACTCAAGTCCACATTCATTTTCTCACAATGGAATGTGACTTAATATTGGTGATTCAAGTTCAAGAATGACATGTGTGGGAATCAAAACTGACTCTAAAATATTACTCAAGTCGGGTAAAAAAAACAGGAGTCAATATTGATTCGGAAATTTGAACTGGATCACAAATTTGAGAATCTAGGTCATATTTCTCATTGAGTTAAATTTCATAAAAATGAGAACTTGCCAATTTGTTAATGGGACTTTCAAAAGTATAAAATTGGTCAAGTTCAATATGATGATCATCAAAGATGGGTGATTCAATTTCATGATGAATAGGTACAGGATCCAATGTTGACTCGGAAAAAAATTGAAATCAGGTGAAGACACCGGAGTCAATATTAAATCAGGAAGTAGAATTGAATCACTAAGTTGAGGTTCAGGATCATATTCATTCTCAAGTTCAATTTCAGGAAAGGGATAACTTGCCAAACTGTCAATGTCATTTTCAAAATTTGGAGTTTGGGCAAGTTCAAAAGATTGTGCTGAAATGGAACATTGTTTTCCAAAATAACATGACTCTTCGGCTGTAACAGAATGATTAGCGACATCAAAAATGGTCAAACGGTGAGAACGTAAAGCATGGACCATCATATTTATGTCATGATTACGAGCGTTTTGAGCCTGAGTCATGGCCTTAAGCATCTTTTCATAGTTGATTGGTTCATCGTATTATTGAGATTGGACTTGAAAAGATGAAGTGTTATTTTAGAATTGGTGGTAAAATTGTGAGTCCATCGGATTTTGTAATTGTTGTTTGGACTCATGTATACTCATTTTCAAAATTGATGGTTTTTTATTTTGGACTGGTGGAACTGAGTATGAATCTTGGAAATATTGTGGACAAGGTGGATAAGGAGGACAAGTTGGATGAAAATTAGACTCGGGAGAGGTGAATCCCCATTGACTCTGTGAAGAGTTGAAATTATTCTGAAAATTATGGTCATAAGATTGGGGCATGGGTTATATTGATTCGGATAAAACCAATCCGGCACACTATATTGATTAAAGTTATGATATGCCGTGTTGGTAATATCCAAAAAGGAGGTTGATGTGTAATATGGATTACCATTAAAATTGAAAAAATTATTGTTATAAGCCATATCACACAATAAAACACAAGCAAAGAAAAAACAAACAAATAAACAAATAAAAAGAAAAAAATCTAACCTAAGTTAGGGTAAACCTTAGACCTAGACGACTCCTAACTGGTTAGACTGTCCACTGGGGGCATATTGCCGAATCTGACCACAAGTTAATCGGCCAGGTAGGGGTAAGATTGGTAGGAGATATCCGCGCAGAAGTAACGGGCCTAATTAAGCCAAACCACCAGCCTTCGGGGCTTCGCCCCTTAATCCCCAATCTTAGTCACCGATTTGGCAAGAGTCAGATTCAAATCAACTTTCCCCTTAGGTCAGTCTCCTATTTGAATCCGAGATGTCCCTAGGGCCAACGTCTACTCATTTTTAGTTAGGATTAGGCTAGTGAGTGAGGAGATTGTTTGTGGGCTAAGGAAGGGTAATGACTTCCCCACCTTATCTTGTTTATAGGACAAGCCCTTAAGATTGATTGTGCAAGGTGTGCAGGATAAAGAAAAGTAACATTCAACAAGCAAATAATCACTCAAGAATGTTTCCTAAACTATATGCCATGCAAACGTACCTTTTGCTCCAGCATTCTTCAACAGTAATGTAAAATGTAAACGAATTAGACACATTCCTAAATGCAAAGTCTAAACCGTTTTTAGCATTTAACAAACATCATTTTACGGTTGTGGTTAGAAAGTAAGTACAGTGAGACAAATAAAGAAATAGATAGTTACAGATATTAAACTTTGCACTATAGCCAACCTGCAGAAAATACAGGTTAGTAGTTCACTCAAATTGCCACGGGAATGTAGCGAATCTGAGGGCTTCTGGGCTCTGCTTTCTTGAGCAGAGTCCAGAGCCACTTATATGTCCACTGTAGCTAGAATTTCTTATTGTTAAATTTGTACACAAAAAACAAAGCAGAAGGTTAACCAAAAATGTAAACTCTAAATAGAGAATAACTCACCGTCCCTCCCCGGCAACGACGCCAAAATTTGATTGAGATAAAACCTGCACACAGAAATACAGAATTTCAGAACTAAGAATGAAAAGTACAAGTTACTCAATTCTACCGCAATAGCAAGTGGCTATGCGGGTCGTGATCCACAAGGAGGGACTTGTGATAGAAGCTTTTTAGTAAGTTCTCTTTTAGGCTACAAAGTATGGTTAAAGTTCTTCTTTAGTTCTTTAAAAAAAAAGGTAAAATTGAGTTAAAGTTAAATTAGGAAGAAGATGGTAGATTAAAAAGATGGAGAAACTAGAAAGGATAAGTACAAAGAAATGGAAAAAGGAGTAATAAAAGAAGTGTAGATTGTGGTATTCTAAACTAAAGAATTAAAAGAAAAGAATCTAAAAGTTACTTACCTCCTTTGGCCAAATGCTTACCTTGAATCTTTTGCAATGATGTTACCTTGAAGTGAGGCTATCAACGTATAGCCCATAAGAGTTGATTCCCGTCTCCTCCACATTATATCATCAAGACGTTACAAGTATGAAGTGATACAGAATGAAACTCAAAATCTATCGTCATGAGCTATCGGTGGCACTCGCAAAGGCAAGGCTCTTTCGATGCTTTAGGATTCACTTGGATAGCAATTGGTACCAAAAGAAGAAAGTAGAGAAGAAGAAGAATAATAATAAAAACATAGTACATACAAAAGGAAAACTACAGATTCGATTTTATAACAATAAGAGAAAAGAAGAAAATCTTACACTGGTGTCACTCTCAGCACAAGCTTTATTCTCATTCTCCTATGAAACTCTGATCTCCTCTGATTTACATAAATTAAAATTGAAAATTACATGGAAAGAAAATCAAAAACCTATACTACAAAAAATGGAAAAGTGGACTAAATTCTATCTCTGCATGGTCGCTCCCTGTACGCTCTGAAAATCCTAGTATTTATAGGCAAAACCCAACATAGGAGAGCGTATGATGATAGGGGGAGCAAACACTCCCCCAACTCCCTAACAAAGCCGCGAAAACGCAGCAATTGTCGCATTTCCGCGGCATTCCTGTGGCCACAGCCGAGTGGTGGGGGTCCCTGGTTTCGAGAGATTATTTTATCTTCAGCTGGATTTGCAGTTTAAGTCCGAGATTTTGACGAATGGCCTTTGATCTTTGGCTTCAACCGATTGATTTGTAGGGATTTGTTCTAACTGGTTTTCAACCGATCTGAACGACCTGATCTGCCCTGATTTACTGACTTCAAATTAATTCTGATTTAAATCAGAATTTGATGGGCTTTTGGGCTCATTTCTCTTCCCTCTCCTTTAGTAATGGGCCCGCAAATAAATTAAACAATAATTAGGAAAAAGCAGAGTTTATTCTATAATAAGTATGAGAATATGATAATGAATGTGCAATATTAGAGACCGATCACACCCCCATACCTATCTTTTGCTCGCCCTCGAGCAAAACAACTAAATAAAAAATTATTAGACCACTTTCGCAGGTCACGCGATTGCACTGAGCATGTGTAATAAGCTGTTAAACCTCTAGGTTACCCCTAGAAGATGAGTTTTATCTCGTGAGGGTTTTCAGTGGATTACACCCACAAAATCCGTAAAGAAAGAGAAAAATGTTAGTATTTTGAAAACACATTTTGAAAGAAAAATATTTGAAATATTATTGTAAGTTTTAAGTAATCTATAAGTTATAGGAAAATCGAATTTTTCATTTCTAAACTTAGTCTCTATTAAAAAATTTGTTATCAATCAAAGTAAGGAGTCAAATTGTACTTCTCATCTAGTCTATTACTTTACCCTAAGTCATATGCACCTTGTGACCGTGAAAATTTTGACTAAGGGTTCTTTAACTCTAACTCTTATGCCTTATTTATTTATATATATATATATATTTTGGTGTATTATTCCTTAGTTCTATTAGGCTTTCTAATCTGCCTATGTAACGAGCCTTTAATCGGTGACTCCCAAACCAAACGGTCTTAGGGCACCGGGTGAGAAAACACCCCCAAGGACTTAAGGACTCGAACAAATAAGGCCACAAAACTAACAATTTTATTATATGAACCGCTTTTACGCGTGAATACTTATGCTTTATTAGGCACAAATACCTAGCTTAATTAAAGGATTTATATATATTTTTCTCAAACTTCTCTAATCATCTTTCGCATAAATACCAAGGCTTACTTAGGCCAAAGCACCTAGCTAATCAATAATTAGATTTGTTCATCTTTCATAGATATATTTTTTCTTTTTTTTATAAGGCATAAGAATCTTTATTTTTGAACCCTAAGTGTGTAAGTACATAATGTGTGCATATTTCTTCAAGGTAAAGATCAAGACTAAATTACTTTCACAAACTTTCTTCCTATCCTTAGAAATCAAACAAATAATCTTATTTTGATCAAGTATAAGAAATCCTAATTATGATTCTCTTATTCCTTAAAATTGATTTAATTTCTTACAAAAAATATGTCAAAAATTGTTTCTATTTTCAAAAAGTTTTTAAATGTAAAGAAAATGTTAATAATTTTTTATTTTCTTTTTTTATAAAAAGAAAAAAAACCTAAGTTATGTTAAACCCTCCCCCACACCTATCTCATGCATTGTCCTCATTGTATGAATTAATGCATAGATGCATCAAAAAGAAGAAAGGGAAGGAAAATATTACATTAAGGTGGTGGTTTCGGTGGTGGTCTGATTGGTCTACGAAATGCGGCCCAATTGAACTTTCATGGAGTTCGGAGGAACCCACCAGAAATCTCTCTTATATAACCCACTAAAATGATATATATATATATATATATATATATATATGAACGGTTTTTATTAAAAATTTAACCCCATCTAATTTCCAAATTTCATAATTAATTTCGGAGTCAATTTTGTCAACCGCCTTGTCCCAAAATGGAGTGTGAAAAGATGGAATGATTGACTTGGACTTAGGAAGTATGAGAACTAATACCGACTCAGGAAAGTGACTTAAGTCAAGTAAAGGTTCAGGAGTCGAGATCGGTTCAGGAAGTGGGTCCAAATCAAAAAGTTGAAACTCAAGTCCACATTCATTTCCCCACAATGGAATGTGACTTAATATTGGTGATTCAAGTTCAAGAATGACAGGTGTGGGAATCAAAACTGACTCTAAAATATTACTCAAGTCGGGTAACAAAACAGGAGTCAATATTGATTCGGAAATTTGAACTGGATCATGATTGGTAGTCAAAAGTGCATTTTTATCATCATATTTACCATCACATTTTCATATTTATTCATTTAATTCTGCACATTTATTAATAATTTGTAATTTATTGTGTGCAGGCCTCGAATTATTATGTTTATAATAAATAAAGCCTAATGAAGCCCAAAAGCCCATATTTGAAGCCCAAGAGTCAAAGTGCAAATATCAGATTGTCAAAGTGCAAATATACAAGGGCTAAAGTTGCAATTATTAAAGTTGAGGGAAGGATAGAATTCTACCCAACCCTAAACTCTTGCAGGATGAGCATAAAAGCCAAAGATGAGAAGGAAATTCGTTTAAAAGAGATTGGGAGAATACAAAATCTAGATAACTTGATTTCCAAGTTATATCCATATCCAATATTTAGAGCCAGAATCGAACTTCTAGAAGCAGGCGCCCAGATGGACGGACCAGGAGAGGCCACGCGCCAAAGCGCGTGGCCAGAAGCCACTAAAGTGCCGCGTTTCCGCGGCGTTTCCGCGGCAAAGTTGATGAGTCAGAATCCCAGATTTCGTGGGCAAGTTCATCCAGGACTCCTCGGCCTTCTGCACCTATAAATATCCCCTGCAATGCAACGTACAGAGTGTCCAGCGTCCAGCAAAGGGCCAAAGTTAGGATTTTTAGGGTTTTTCTTCTTTCTTTTAGGTTAGATTTTATTTCCACCTCTGTAAATTTTATTTTCTTCTTGTGAAAGCTGAGAGGAGATGTTGCATTCATGGAGGAAGGGATCCTCTTGTACCGATGGTGACAGCTGGTGTAAGTTGTAAATTTTCCTCCATTGTTTAAATCAAATCAAAGCTTGTTTTGTTCTTTTTATGTTTTATTGTGTCTCTATCTTTGTCTATCATTGTTTTTCTACATTGTTTCTTTCTCTAATGTCTTGCCCACCATGAGATCCAACTGCTTCGAGAATACCTAGCCGAAGAAGGAACCTTGACGGCCCAATGGCGATGAACAGGTCTTCATAGCTTGTTTTTCATTTCGTAGAGTAGATTAAGAAGGCGGACGATCCCATAAGCCGTGCTTGTACACCTTCCAAGAAAAGGGAAATCATCGCAACGGTTCAAACGGCAAGCAGACTAAAGAGATAAGTTTTCTTTCTTTTTCTTTTCTTTTCTTTTTTGTAGATTAAATACAACCCATCTCCATATTCTTTTCTACCACCCATTGTAAATACCACTTCCTTTCTAACTTAACAAATAAAAATAAAAACTTTAGAGAAACTTGCTTAACGCTTCCATCGCAGTCCCTCCTTGAGGATCACGACCCGCATAGCCCTGCTACCGCGGATTAGAACTGAGACTTGCACATTTATTCTTAAAACTAACATATAATATTTTGTGTGCAGGAAAATTCAGTCAACAAATTGGCGCCGTTGCCGGGGAGGGACGGTAAGTTTATCTCTAAAATAAAAAATTAATTTTTAACTAATTCTTTATTCTTTTCTGTTTGCAGGTTTGGAGAACAGGAAACAGAAACATAGCAGCAGCAGTGGACATATTGCTATTCTGTGCCTCTGCCCTCGAAGGCAGAGCACCAGAACCCACTGTTTTGCCGCGGATCCGCGGCCAGAGCCGCGGAAACGCGGCAACAGTGGTGAATTACTGATCCAAATTTTTGCAGGGTGCTTCAAGTTAAAAATTCTGCTTTCTGCTCTGTTCTGATTTGTTCTGTGATATACCTGTAAATTGCTAATAATTCAACAGTAAATTATTGGTTGTTAAAAATAAAATTTGATTAGACGTTTGCATATTAGGCACGTGTCTTTTCAATTATTTTTATTTACTGTTGAAGAGTGCTGGAGGAGCAAGGTACGTACGCATTGCATGTAGAATAGGATTCATCTCTTGGTTGATTTTCTGCTTTGAGTGATTCTTATCTATTTATCTTGTACACTTGCACTAATTCATCTTAAGGGCATAACCCATTAACAAGATAAGGTGGGGATTTCATCACCCTTCCTTAGCCCAAAAATCATATCCCAAGCACTCACTAACCCAAGCCTAACTTAAAAATTAGTAGATGTTGGCCCTAGGGACATCTCGGACTCAATAGGAGATTATCCTAAGGGGGAACGGTGTTGGAAGTTGACTCCTGCCAAATCAGTGTCTAGGAAGGGGATTGAGGGCCGAAAGCCCGAAGTGTGGTGGTTATTTAATTAAGGAACGTCTTTGACGGAAAACCTCCCACCACTCTTGCCCCGACCTGGCTGATTAACTTGTGGTCAAAGTCTACACCCTACCTCCCGTGGACAGTCTAACCAGTTAGGAGTCGTCTAGGTCTAGATCTACCCTAACTTAGGTTAGAAATTTTTCTTTTTTATTTGTTTTTTTTTCTTTTGTTTGTGATTGTGTGATATGGCCTATAACAATAATTTTTTCAATTTTAATGAGGATCCATATTACACACCAACCTCTTATTCGGATATTACCAACCCGGCATATCATAACTTTGACCAACCTAGTGTGCCAGATTGGTCTTATCCGAATCATTACATGCCCCAGTCCCAATACTATGAACAAGATTGGAATAATCATCACTACTCTTCACAGAGTCAATGGGAATTCAACACTCCTGAGCCATATGGTCAACCACCTGTTCAACCAGTATCTTCATATACGTCTTTTCCTACATCACCAAGGTTTCAGTCCACCATTGATCTATTTGATGGGTTAGAAGAAAAAGTGGATCGGTTGCAAGATATAATGAATGATCAAATTTCTAGACTTTCAAACATTCTTGAGCGAACCAACCAAGTTGATAGGAACCAAGAATCATTCTGTCTAGAAGACCTTGATCAAAATTCAATTTCATCACATCAATATGAACTTGCTCAACCCCAATCCTTGGACAAGTTGGCTAGTTTTAATTTCAATGAGATTGAATTAGATTGTGAATGTGAACCCGATCCCCAACTTTGCGATTCAGTTTCCATCTTCGAATCTATGTTGACTCCAGTATCCTTACCCAATTTGGACCAATTTTCTGAGCCAACATTTATTCCCATACCCATAGATCATGAAATTGAATCACCCATTTTTGATGATCATATTGAACTTGACCAATTGTGCAATTTTGAAAGTCCCATGGAAAAATTGGCAAGTTCCCATTTTTATGAGATTGAAACTAATGAGATATGTGACCTAGATTCCCAAATCTATGATCAAGTTCAAATTCCCGAATCATTATTGACTCCTGTTTTGTTACCCGACTTAGGTAATATTTTAGAGTCAGTTTTGATTCCCACACCTATCATTCCTGAACTTGAATCACCAACATTGAGTCACATTCCATTGTGGGAAAATAATTGTAGACTTGAGTTTCAATTTCTTGACTTGGACCCACTTCTTGATCCTAACCCGACTCCTGAACCTTTACTTGATTTGAGTTTCTTTCCTGAGTCGGTATTAGATCCTGAACCTATCATTCTTGAGTCCAAGTCAACCATTTTACCAAGTCACATTCTTTTGTTGGACATAGGTATAGACCATGACTCTGTGATGATTTTCCAGGACTGGTCATGTAAAGGGAGTAAGTTTCACGAGAGGATCTTCCATGATCCTATTCATTCTGGGGACTGTAAATATGTAAATAAAAAAGAGGTCAATAAAGGTAGGTCCCGTGAACTACCACGTTATCTTGTTTGGGCCGCATTTCGTGGACCAATTAGACCACCTCCGGAACCACCACCCTAAGGTAATTTTCTGCCTTCCCTTGTTCTGTTTCATGCATATATGCATTCATTCATACATTGAGGACAATGCATGAGATAAGTGTGGGGGTGGGCTTTACTAACATACTAACATAAGTAGACACTAACAAAATTTGCTAAAAAAAAAAAATTTAAAAAAAAATTATTATAAAAAGGATAATACTTTGACTTATTTTTTTGAAAGAAATCTAAGTTAGTTTTAAGGATTAGGAAAATCATGATTAGGATTTCTAAAAACTTGGTCAAAATAAATGAATTGTTTAATTTTTAGGTATAGGAGAGAAATTGAATAAATAATTAGTCTTGATTTTTACCTTAATGAAATGTGCATACCAAATGCATATCTAGGATTCTAAGACAAAGACCTTGTGCCTCATAAAAAAAAAAAAAAGAAGAAGAAAAAAAAAATCACCAATTAAGCTGATACATGTGCCTCAAGAAGCATAAGTATTCATGCCTAAAGGTGAGTAAATAAAATAAAATCCTTAGTTTTGGGGCCTAGTTCACTCGAATTTGAGTCCGCGGGGTGTTTTCTCACTTGGTGCCCTAAAGCCAACCGGTTTGGGAGTCATCGACTTTAAGTTCGTTACATGGGTGGATTAGAAAGCCTAAGAAGACTAAGAAAAATAATATATGTATTAACACATCTAATAATCAATTAGTTAGGTATGAGGGCCTCAAGAAGCCTTGATACTTATACGAAAGAAAATTAGATGAGTTATACATGCCAAAAAAAAAATAAAAAAAAATAAATATATTAACACATCTAATAGTCAATTAGTTAGGTATGAGGGCCTCAAGAAGCCTTGATACTTACACGAAAGAAAATTAGATGATGTTATAAAAATAATAAAGAGGCATGAGAGTCCAAGTTAAGGAATTCCTAGATTCACAAGGGTGCGTATGACTTTTGGTAACGAAAAAGACTATATTAGAAATTCAATTTTAATCCTTACCTAAAATGAATAACAATTGACTTTATAAAGACCAGGTTTGAAGAATGAATAAAAATGATAATCCTAAAACTTATAGACTACTTAGTCTCTTCAAATATAATTCAAATATTTTCCTTTTTATGGATTTTGTGGGTGCAATCCGCTGAAAACCCTCACGAGACAACACTCGTCCTCTAGGGTAACCTAGGGGTTTAACGGCTTGTTGCACATGCTAAGTGCAACCGTGATTCCTACGAAAGTGAGTTAGCTAGGTTAGATTTTTCTCTTTCTTTTTGATTTTTACTCGAGGACGAGCAAAAAGATAAGTGTGGGGGTGTGATTGGTAGTCAAAAGTGCATTTTTATCATCATATTTACCATCACATTTTCATATTTATTCATTTAATTCTGCACATTTATTAATAATTTGTAATTTATTGTGTGCAGGCCTCGAATTATTATGTTTATAATAAATAAAGCCTAATGAAGCCCAAAAGCCCATATTTGAAGCCCAAGAGTCAAAGTGCAAATATCAGATTGTCAAAGTGCAAATATACAAGGGCTAAAGTTGCAATTATTAAAGTTGAGAGAAGGATAGAATTCTACCCAACCCTAAACTCTTGCAGGATGAGCATAAAAGCCAAAGATGAGAAGGAAATTCGTTTAAAAGAGATTGGGAGAATACAAAATCTAGATAACTTGATTTCCAAGTTATATCCATATCCCAATATTTAGAGCCAGAATCGAACTTCTAGAAGCAGGCGCCCAGATGGACGGACCAGGAGAGGCCACGCGCCAAAGCGCGTGGCCAGAAGCCACTAAAGTGCCGCGTTTCCGCGGCGTTTCCGCGGCAAAGTTGATGAGTCAGAATCCCAGATTTCGTGGGCAAGTTCATCCAGGACTCCTCGGCCTTCTGCACCTATAAATATCCCCTGCAATGCAACGTACAGAGTGTCCAGCGTCCAGCAAAGGGCCAAAGTTAGGATTTTTAGGGTTTTTCTTCTTTCTTTTAGGTTAGATTTTATTTCCACCTCTGTAAATTTTATTTTCTTCTTGTGAAAGCTGAGAGGAGATGTTGCATTCATGGAGGAAGGGATCCTCTTGTACCGATGGTGACAGCTGGTGTAAGTTGTAAATTTTCCTCCATTGTTTAAATCAAATCAAAGCTTGTTTTGTTCTTTTTATGTTTTATTGTGTCTCTATCTTTGTCTATCATTGTTTTTCTACATTGTTTCTTTCTCTAATGTCTTGCCCACCATGAGATCCAACTGCTTCGAGAATACCTAGCCGAAGAAGGAACCTTGACGGCCCAATGGCGATGAACAGGTCTTCATAGCTTGTTTTTCATTTCGTAGAGTAGATTAAGAAGGCGGACGATCCCATAAGCCGTGCTTGTACACCTTCCAAGAAAAGGGAAATCATCGCAACGGTTCAAACGGCAAGCAGACTAAAGAGATAAGTTTTCTTTCTTTTTCTTTTCTTTTCTTTTTTGTAGATTAAATACAACCCATCTCCATATTCTTTTCTACCACCCATTGTAAATACACTTCCTTTCTAACTTAACAAATAAAAATAAAAACTTTAGAGAAACTTGCTTAACGCTTCCATCGCAGTCCCTCCTTGAGGATCACGACCCGCATAGCCCTGCTACCGCGGATTAGAACTGAGACTTGCACATTTATTCTTAAAACTAACATATAATATTTTGTGTGCAGGAAAATTCAGTCAGATCACAAATTTCAGAATCTAGGTCATATTTCTGATTGAGTTAAATTTCATAAAAATGAGAACTTGCCAATTTGTTAATGGGACTTTCAAAAGTATAAAATTGGTCAAGTTCAATATGATGATCATCAAAGATGGGTGATTCAATTTCATGATGAATAGGTACAGGATCCAATGTTGACTCGAAAAAAAATTGAAATCAGGTGAAGACACCGGAGTCAATATTAAATCAGGAAGTAGAATTGAATCACTAAGTTGAGGTTCAGGATCATATTCATTCTCAAGTTCAATTTTAGGAAAGGGATAACTTGCCAAATTGTCGATGTCATTTTCAAAATTTGGAGTTTGGGCAAGTTCAAAAGATTGTGCTGAAATGGAACATTGTTTTCCAAAATAACATGACACTTCGGCTGTAACAGAATGATTAGCGACATCAGAAATGGTCAAACGGTGAGAACGTAAAGCATGAACCATCATATCTATGTCATGATTACGAGCGTTTTGAGCCTGAGTCATGGCTTCAAGCATCTTTTCATAGTTGATTGGTTCATCGTATTATTGAGATTGGACTTGAAAAGATGAAGTGTTATTTTAGAATTGGTGGTAAAATTGTGAGTCCATCAGATTTTGTAATTGTTGTTTGGACTCATGTATACTCATTTTCAAAATTGATGGTTTTTTATTTTGGACTGGTGGAACTGAGTATAAATCTTGGAAATATTGTGGACAAGGTGGATAAGGAGGACAAGTTGGATGAAAATTAGACTCGGGAGAGGTGAATCCCCATTGACTCTGTGAAGAGTTGAAATTATTCTGAAAATTATGGTCATAAGATTGGGGCATGGGTTATATTGATTCGGATAAAACCAATCCGGCACACTATATTGGTTAAAGTTATGATATGCCGTGTTGGTAATATCCGAAAAGGAGGTTGATGTGTAATATGGATTACCATTAAAATTGAAAAAATTATTGTTATAAGCCATATCACACAATAAAACACAAGCAAAGAAAAAAACAAACAAATAAACAAATAAAAAGAAAAAAATCTAACCTAAGTTAGGGTATACCTTAGACCTAGACGACTCCTAACTGGTTAGACTGTCCACTAGGGGCATATTGTCGAATCTGACCACAAGTTAATCGGCCAGGTAGGGGTAAGATTGGTAGGAGATATCCGCGCAGAAGTAACGGGCCTAATTAAGCCAAACCACCAGCCTTCGGGGCTTCGCCCCTTAATCCCCAATCTTAGTCACCGATTTGACAAGAGTCAGATTCAAATCAACTTCCCCCTTAGGTCAGTCTCCTATTTGAATCCGAGATGTCCCTAGGGCCAACGTCTACTCATTTTTAGTTAGGATTAGGCTAGTGAGTGAGGAGATTGTTTGTGGGCTAAGGAAGGGTAATGACTTCCCCACCTTATCTTGTTTATAGGACAAGCCCTTAAGATTGATTGTGCAAGGTGTGCAGGATAAAGAAAAGTAACATTCAACAAGCAAATAATCACTCAAGAATGTTTCCTAAACTATATGCCATGCAAACGTACCTTTTGATCCAGCATACTTCAACAGTAATGTAAAATGTAAACGAATTAGACACGTTCCTAATTGCAAAGTCTAAACCGTTTTAGCATTTAACAAACATCATTTTACTGTTGAGGTTAGAAAGTAAGTACAGTGAGACAAATAAAGAAATAGATAGTTACAGATATTAAACTTTGCACTATAGCCAACCTGCAGAAAATACAGGTTAGTAGTTCACTCAGATTGCCACCGGAATGTAGCGAATTTGAGGGCTTCTGGGCTCTGCTTTCTTGAGCAGAGTCCAGAGCCACTTATATGTCCACTGTAGCTAGAATTTCTTGTTGTTAAATTTGTACACAAAAAACAAAGCAGAAGGTTAACCAAAAATGTAAACTCTAAATAGAGAATAACTCACCGTCCCTCCCCGGCAACGACGCCAAAATTTGATTGAGATAAAACCTGCACACAGAAATACAGAATTTCAGAACTAAGAATGAAAAGTGCAAGTTACTCAATTCTACCGCAATAGCAAGTGGCTATGCGGGTCGTGATCCACAAGGAGGGACTTGTGATAGAAGCTTTTTAGTAAGTTCTCTTTTAGGCTACAAAGTATGGTTAAAGTTCTTCTTTAGTTCTTTAAAAAAAAAAAGGAAAAATTGAGTTAAAGTTAAATTAGGAAGAAGATGGTAGATTAAGAAGATGAAGAAACTAGAAAGGATATGTACAAAGAAATGGAAAAAGGAGTAATAAAAGAAGTGTAGATTGTGGTATTCTAAGCTAAAGAATTAAAAGAAAAGAATCTAAAAGTTACTTACCTCCTTTGGCCAAATGCTTACCTTGAATCTTTTGCAATGATATTACCTTGAAGTGAGGCTATCAACGTATAGCCCATAAGAGTTGATTCCCGTCTCCTCCACATTATATCATCAAGACGTTGCAAGTATGAAGTGATACAAAATGAAACTCAAAATCCATCGTCATGAGCTATCGGTGGCACTCGCAAAGGCAAGGCTCTTTCGATGCTTTAGGATTCACTTGGATAGCAATTGGTATCAAAAGAAGAAAGTAGAGAAGAAGAAGAATAAAAACATAGTACATACAAAAGGAAAACTACAGATTCGATTTTATAACAATAAGAGAAAAGAAGAAAATCTTACACTGGTCTCACTCTCAGCACAAGTTTCATTCTCCTATGAAACTCTGATCTCCTCTAATTTATATAAATTAAAACTGAAAATTACATGAAAAGAAAAACAAAAACCTATACTACAAAAAATGAAAAAGTGGACTAAATTCTATCTCTGCATGGTCGCTCCCTGTATGCTCTGAAAATCTCAGTATTTATAGGCAAAACCCAACATAGGAGAGCGTATGAAGATAGGGGGAGCAAACGTTCCCCCTAACTCCCTAACAAAGTCGCGGAAACGCGACAATTGCCGCATTTTCGCGGCATTCCTGTGGCCAGGTGGCCACAACCGTGGGGATCCCTGATTTCGAGAGATTATTTTATCTTCAGCTGGATTTGCAGTTTAAGTCCGAGATTTTAATGAAATGGCCTTTGATTTTTTGCTTCAACCGATTGATTTGTAGGGATTTGTTCTAACTGGTTTTCAACCGATCTGAACCGACCTGATCTGCCTGATTTACTGACTTTGAATTAATTCTGATTTAAATCAGAATTTGATGGGCTTTTGGGCTCATTTCTCTTCCCTCTCCTTTAGTAATGGACCTACAAATAAATTAAAAAATAATTAAGAAAAAGCAGAGTTTATTCTATAATAAGTATGAGAATATGATAATGAATGTGTAATATTAGCGACCGATCATCGACTGGCCCACCAGCCAAAGTGGCTGTCCACATATGTGCACATCGGTCAACCGGACCGGTCGACCGACTTCTGTCTCGGTCGACCAGAAGAAGGCCTGGTCACATCTTTTAAGGGATTAAAACTTGGACCTTTTATCTTTAATAAAATCCCATAAATTCTACAAAAATAAGTTCATTAATATACTTTGATATACAAACATATTTGATTAAAAATCAAAACACATTACAAACATTTTGAACTATTTTAGTAATATAGAAATTTTGCCTTAAAGAAAAACCTGTATTTTTCAAAAACCATTTTTTCAAAACTTCTCCAAATACAAAAATAAGATATTTTAAACACTTTTGAAGCTTATTGTGTATGGATATGATCCACTACACATATATGATGAATATCTATGTTTTTGACATTAAGCTCTAAAATAAGTTTTGATAAAATTCATGTATATTTGAAACTTAAAAACCAAACCGGTATTTTCTAAAATAAAAACTCTTTTATGAAAACACATATAAATATTGTGTGTGAATGTATATGAACTTGAGCAATCCACTAACTAATCTATCATTTATATTTTATCTAAAAGCAAATCTTGACACTTACAACCATGACACAAGTCTTCTTGAAAATCTTCTTCTCCTTCTGGACTTGGTCTAAACCTTGATCCAATGAGCTAGACTCCGCCTAAGGACTTGATGCAATCTTGATGCGCGAGCTCTTGAATCAACAGTGCTAGCTCTAAAACTTGACTTCACATCCTTTATTGAAACTAAATACCTACTAAGATCTTGATCAAATATCTGAGACTAATTAAACACAAGATCATTAGTACTATAACCACATGAGTTAATCATCATCAAAACTAGAGTGATGGGCCTCTGGGCCAACAATCTCCCCCTTTTTGATGATGACAAAACTCATGGAGTTATATATGCATGGATTAAAGTTAAGCTTCATAGAAGCTCCCCCTTAACTCATGCATAGCAATAAACATAAATATATTAATGAAGTGTATTAAACAAAACAAACATATATGCGTAAATAAGGAGATAAACATGCATAAACTCATTAAATACTTCTCCCTTTTTTTTAAAAACAAAACATATATGCATAAACATGTATATATCAAAAACCAAAATTCTTCTCCCCCTTTTTGTATAAAACAAGGAGAAGAAAGAAACATGCATATTTAAACACACAAAATACTTCTCCCCCTTTTTGTCAAATCATCAACAAAGGGGTGAAACAAATCAAACAATAAAGATATATGCGATATACATTCATGAAGAAGAAAGACGTGAAGTTAGCTCCCCCTATATACATGCATTACATGAAGAAGGGATGACAAAACCCTAACTCACATAAAGTATAATATACAATGCATGCGCATAGATGTTAAGCTCCCCCTACACACGTGTATCACATAAAAAAGAGATGTCAAGCTCCTCAAAATAAGATATACTCAACATGAATCTATATATAGAAGAGATGTTAAGCTCACCTTGTATATAGGCAATATATATCAACAAATTTTGAAATCACTTTAAAACAAATTTTGAATTCTCTTAAGTCAATCAAATCAAATTTGAGATACCACTTGTAACTAAATAAAATTTTAAGATATCACTTCTAAATAAACAAAATTTTAAGATATCCCAAGATTTTTTATACCAATTGAAGATAAAATATATTGATACCAATTGAAGTATAATGTAAATTTTGATACCAAATGAAAAGTCAATTGAAATATCAATTGAAAATAATGCATAAGCTCATGAAGATACCAACTAACATTTTAAAAATTTGTCAAGCTTAGCATAAACATAATTTGTACTTTAAATATGTAATGTAATTGTAAATCAAGCACAATCAAATCATATATATATATATATATATATATATATATATATATGTATGTATGTATGTATGAAAAAGAAAATACCAATTGAAATTGATATTATTTTATAGTTTAAAGCATACATATATAGAAAACATTATGAGTATACAAAAGTGAAGTATCATGAAGATTATGTGTATAACTCATAACTATCCACCCTATCATGCACATATTAAAAGGATTTTAATTTAGAGCATGTAAGGCATGATCGCACAACCATCCGCCCTTGGGTTGGTAGGAGTTTTCAAAAATAAGAGTTTGAAAATATTTTGGCATCGTTTGAAAACTCTACCAATTGAAGAATAATAACTAGTTAAAGTAATTTTAAAAAACTAGTTAAAGATCCTTCAAACATGAAACCAAACATATATCCCATGAAGCATACTAAATACACAAAAATTGACACTCGAAATCTATAAAGCTCAAAAATATGCTCATGAAACAAAATCATTAGTGAACAAAAATAATGTGAGTGTACAAAAGTTATGTGAATAGAATATTCATGAAAATAATCAATAAAGCTCAAACAAATATGAATTTTTTTATCAAACAATTATGAAAATCATAAAAATTTATTTTTCATTAAAATCAAACTTCAAGGTATATGTATGTTCTATCAAAACTAAGAATATACATACATATCCCAAACATAAAAAAGTCCATAATGTAATTTGCATGAAGGCAAGTGACTCAAGGGTATACATGTATATTTATTAGTTTTAGATAAGAATAACATATGCATGAAGCAAAACATGCACAAAGATAGGCAAAATAAGTGTAAATGAGGGAATCATCAAAACTAGATTATACATGTACATTTAATGAGTACAAATGAATAATGAAGTACAAACATATAAGAATTAAATGTTGCTCATTACTTGAACAAATATAGGCACAAGTTTTAATAAAAGCTACATCTAAATAAGGATTCACCGTATGAAGCACAACATCAAAACATGCTAAAAGTATTATCTACGTAAAAGTATGTAAACTAAAATAAGAGTTTAGAGATAGTTATCAAATAATATGCACTATTCTCTAAGTCTCCAAAACATGGTGGTCCTCCCACCAAACCTCCTTGATAGCAGTTTATCAATTGTATGTCCATCTAGTTCATGCATTCACCACCAAGACACCAACCTTCTCACGTCATGTGAGAACCCACACCTATATCAAATATAAATGGTGGGAATTTTGGTACCCATTTTCTTTTGGGTCCACGGGGGTTAACATTATTCGAAACCCAAATATTTTTATTAGTAAAATTTATAGAGTTTACTTTATCATAACAAAACTTTGCTAAATGGCCTTTGCGGCCGTAATGTGTACATTTGTACACTCTAGCATGCACATGAGAGTGAGTGTGATCATGATGTGCAAAGTGTGCATATGTGTGCCTGTGTGATGTACATAAACATGTGAAAATTGTTTTTTTGAAACAAGGTTTCCAATCTATTATGATTAAATGTACAATTGCTTAAAGTAGAGCTCAAACAATCTATTCTATTTTTAAAAAATTTAATCTCATTTTTATCAACAGTGGCATGAAGAGTATGACAAGTATGAGAATCAACAACCTTTTTTAGAAATATTTTCTTTTTCTTTTGATACAAATTTTCTTTTCAAAGAGTTGTTTTCTTCCAAAATACTTTCTTTTTCTTTTTCTACCAAAATAATTTTATTTTCCAAAGAGGTATTTCCTTCACAAAGATCATTTAATTTAGAAGACAAGGAAATATTCTCCGTTTTCAACAAATCATTTTCTTTTGAAATGCATGCAAATTTATTTTTAAAAGAATCATTTTCTTTTGAAATGGACTCATATTTATTTTTCAATCTCTTATTATCCTTTTTTAAGTAAATCATATTTTTTAAGAAGTTGTTGACAAAATGAAGCAAGATCATCATATGACATGTCAACATCCTTATCAAGCTCGGATTCGGATTTACGTCAATGGGGTTATCCCCTTGGACCATGTAGCACAAGTTGGAAGTATCACTTCCATCATCCGAGTCGCTCCCCGCATAGTGTTGCTTTTGTTCGTCAAGGGCGACTATAGTGTTCCATACTACAAAAGCTGAATCAAAATTAGCAACCCTACATAAATATTCATCATTTAGGGTACTCTTTAATGCATGGATGACTTTTGCATTAGCCTCAAGGTGTTTGCCCTTTAAACAATATGAATTTTTAATAGTGGCAAAATAAACATGAATACCTAGGGCTTTGAGGTGCATCAACATCTTAACCTTCTAAGTTTGGATGTTAAGAATATCAAACATGGGAGGTGACATGAAATCCATGTGTGTGTATAAATATTGTGATTAGCTAAAATGAGGATCTTTAACTCTAGGTTGTTGACCCAAATCAAAAGCGCCAAGATCTGATACCACTTGTAATCACCTAGGGGGGTGAATAGGTGACTAGCTAATCTAATTATGAATTAATGGGAAATTAAAACTATTAAGCTAAACACACAAGGTATAACCAAAGAGTGTAGCCGAATTCCCGGTGAAGGGCTCTGGACTATCCCCATAAGATTCCTCTAAATAAGAGTTGAGGTGTCGCTATGGCTCTCTTGGTTGAATACAAGTATAAGCAAACAATCCCAAGCATATATCAATTTAAGCTCAAGTATTTCAAGCAAGTAATGAATATGAATAATAAAAGCATGCAAGATATAAACACAAGTGAGAGATAGAGAGAGCAATCGCAAACACGGGAGATTTGTTTCGAGGTTCAAGCACCCTTACTCTACGTCCCCGCCTTCAACACTATGAAGGATTTTCACTAAAAACGATCCCCTCGGATCACTCGGTGCCACAACACCTACAACGAGTTCACACTAGAACTCCTTGGACTCACTAGTCCCTCTCTTGTTCCCGCAAGAACAACACACGCAATCACACTAGCTTGTCGAGGCTGCACCTCTACACCGAGCTCCCACCAGAACTCGAAACAACACGAACCCGCAAGTTCGCCTCCTCAAATACAAGAATGAAACACTTTGGTGATCTCAACACTTTGATCACCTCAAAAACACTCTCAAAACAAAGATCACTATAGGATTGATATAGCAATGGATTGCTCAAGTGTGTATGAGAAAACTAGGATTGATTTGGTGGTGAGAAACTCAAGAAATCTCTTTTTCAATACACTCTTGAAAAATTCTCCTTTTGATATGGAAGTATTTGGCTCTAAAATAAGTGGAGATAAACACTTAGAAGTGTAGGAAAAATCAACTTGAAAACCCACTTAAAATCTTGTGGAAAATAACCTAAAACAACCCCTATTTATAGGCCTCAAAAATATAGTCGTTGGAGCCAACTCAGCAGGATTCCCTACAGTCGGTCGACCGGCCGGTCGACCGCCAACTGTCGGATTTCTGACCGTTGAGCCATCGTCGACCGCCCGGTCGATCGAGGCCTGGATACAGAGAGCAGAAGCTCTCTGTCGGTCGACCGCCTGGTCAACCGAGGTCAGATCCAGAGAGCAGAGCTCTCTTGCGGTCGACCGGCCCACCAGCCAAAGTGGTTGTGCACATCAGTCGACCGGACCGGTCGACCGACTTCTATCTCGGTCGACCGAAAGAAGGCCTGGTCACATCTTTTAATGGATTAAAACTTGGACCTTTTATCTTTAATAAAATCCCATAAATTCTCATAAATTCTACAAAAATAAGTTCATTAATATACTTTGATATACAAACATGTTTGATTAAAAATCAAAACACATTACAAACATTTTGAACTATTTTTATAATATAGAAATTTTGCCTTAAAGAAAACCTGTATTTTTCAAAAACGATATTTTCAAAACTTCTCTAAATACAAAAATAAGATATTTTAAAGAATTTTGAAGCTTAGTGTGTATGGATATGATTCACTATACATATATGATGAAATATCTATGTTTTTGACATTAAGCTCTAAAATAAGTTTTGGTAAAACACATGTATATTTTGAAACTTAAAAACCAAACCGGTATTTTCTAAAATAAAAACTCTTTTATGAAAACACATATAAATCTTGTGTGTGAGTGTATATGAACTTGAGCAATCCACCAAATAATCTATCCTTTACATTTTATCTAAAAATAAATCTTGACACTTACAACCATGACACAAGTCTTCTTGAAAATCTTATCTTGAAAATCTTCTTCTCCTTCTTGACTTGGTCCAAACCTTAATTCAATGAGTTAGACTCCTTAGAACTTGATGCAATCTTGATGCGCGAGCTTTTGAATCAATACATTCTAGCACAAAAACTTGACTTCACATCCTTTGTTGAAGCTAAATACCTAATAAGATCTTGATCAATTATTTGAGACTAATTAAACACAAGATCATTAGTACTATAACTACATGAGTTAATCATCAGCAAAACTAGAGCGACGGACCTCTGAGCCAAGAGATACATCTAATAACTCAGCAATGATGACGTCAGGAACGCTTGCTATTTGGGCACTCTCTCATTCGAATAATGATACCCGTAGGTCATATTCGGATAGGTTCAACTGGAGTACAGCTTCAGTATGAACTGCCAGTGGTATGAGGATACTGAAAGAAATTGACTAAAATATCAGATGGTACTGATTGTTATTATTGTATAAATAACATGACTTACTTGATACATGTATATTATTGTCAATTTATATTTGTTACACTTTCTGATATCTTATCCACCACTTGGTCGTATGTATACCTTGCACGTCATGTGGAGACACACTAATTCATGTACACGCATACTCTACATTCTATGTATTTTCTGTTTCATGTATTTTCTTCACGATAGTATGGTTATTCTACATACTTCATGTATAGATGTACATATTCATTATAATTCCATCATGCTACGGTTACAAATAGTATAACTAAATATGAAATAGTTAAATATTTGATATAAGTTAATCAGACATAATGATTCTATTAATATCTTAATACTTATATTGATAATAATTGCATATTAAATGGTCATAAATGCTTTAATGGTACTACAATAAAACAAGTTATGGTTTAATCATGTATTATATAATATTGATGAGGTAACACTTTGTAACATGATAGATATCAATAATGTTACAATGCAAATATATTAATTGTATATTAATATCGATTGTTAGTATAATATTATTGTATCACTGTTATTGAATAATGTATTATATATTATCATGATTGTACTACTATTATCGTATATATTACTACTTTTTTCATTTTACCACTCACTAGATCGCCTTCCGATGACCCTGGTTTGCATGCCCAGGTTGGAGGTCCGAGGTATCGTGGTACTTGAGGTTTCCTAGGGTATTATTAATAGGTATTTTTATTATTTTGTCAGTACTTTCATATTTATTCCTGTTTTTATATCTATTATGGTCACTGATCCCTTTCTGCAGTATTCTTGTATTTATTTAATGCTGGAATAAATATGTATATTGTATATATTTTCCTATATTGATACTTAGCGTATATACTTGAGGGTATTTTCGTCTTGCATATATACGTTGCAATAATATCTCCGTATCTACGGGATCGTTGTGTTACATATCTACTAACCATCGAGACAGCTTATAACAAATCAGACCTTGTACACACTATTGCATATATCAAACTACTAGCAGTGCTAACATAGGGTATGTGAGACATATACTCACGATCTTTAACTGTAGTCAGAGATGTAGTAGCTTTTAACTTGAAATGAGGGGCCAACGATGTACTTAAAGACTTTCTGTCGCCATTAATGTTGAACTTTTGAAGTACTTTTTTCAAATACCCCTTTTGCGTCAGGCAAATCTTGTCACTTTTCTGGTCTCTCTCAATCTCCATGTCTAGCACCTTCTTCGTTTCATCAAGATCCTTCATCTCAAATTCAAAGACAAGTTTTTCTTCAATTTATCAATAGCGGATCTACTCTTAGAAGTAATGAACTTATCGTCACATATAACAATAGATAAGTATATTCGCCACCGATAGCTTGTTGTAGTAAACACATGAGTTGTAATGGCTTTGTATATACCTCTTATCTCTCATGAAGCTATCGAAACACTTATATCACTACCTTGGCGATTGTTTTAGTCCATAAAGTAATCAACTTGCACACAATATTCTCTTTTCCTGCAGTCTTAAACCCTGTAGGCTGAGACATAAAAATCTCCTCATCAAGATCGCCATGGAAAATGGCAATCTTCACATCAAGCTGATCAAGCTCCAATTCGTACAGTGTCACCAGTGCCAACAATATCCGAATTGACGAGTGTTTTAGAACATGTGAGAATACTACATTATAGTCTATGCCTTCTCACTGCACATAGCCTTTATCTACCAATTTGGCTTTATAGCGTACAATATCACCATCTAGAGATCCTTGCTTCTTCGCGAACACTCACTTACAACCAATAGACTTTTTCCGTTGGGCAATTCTGTCAATTCTCAAGTGTTATTTTTGTAAAGAGAGTTCATCTCTTCTATCATGGCATCCTTTCACATCTTGGACTCTAAACTGATTTCAGCTTCCATATATGTAGGCTGGATCTCCTCCTCAATGACTGCAAAAGCATAGGCAACAATTATGTTAGTAGCGAGCCAGCTGGATTTACGTAGTTTTCTTCGGGTTCTTCCTACGGCAATAGAATCTTGAACATCACCTATAACATGTCATTGATCCTCAACATCATCAGCATCCTCATCGGCTACATGATCATCATCTTGTGTCATCTCAGATGTGATCTTGAGCGATACTAAGCTATATGGAGATGGTGAAGTTGCATCACTCTCCACCTGCTGCGATATCCTGTTGGTCTTCTGACTTTCCACCTACTGAGAGTCCATAGTCTTCATCATTGAAGTCTCGTTGAATGTGACATCCTTACTTAAGATGATCTTCTTGTCCTTTAGATCTCAAATTTTGTAGCATTTCACACCATTCTTGAAACCCACGAACACACCTTTCCTTGCTCTCAGACCCAACTTATCTTCCTTGACATGGTAATAAGTCGGACAACCAAATATCTGAAGCGAGTCATAGTCTTAAGCAACCTTTCCTGATCAAACTTCCAAATGAGTTTTACCTCCCATCACAGATAAAGGCAACTTGTTAATGAGATGGCAGGCATATGTCAATGCCTCAACCCAAAAAGATTTTGATAATCCGATATTGGATAACATGTAACGAACCTTCTCAAGCAAGGTCATGTTCATCCTTTCGGCTACCCTATTTTGTTGTGGTGTCTCTCTCACTGTGAAGTGCCTTTCTATACACTCATCGCAACATAACTGTAGGAAAGGAACGCTAGCGTACTCATCACCATTGTCTGAACAGATTACTTTGATCTTTATTCCCATAGTCTTCTTCATATTCTTTTTTTCACCCCACAAACAACTCTAGGACTTTTCCTTTGTATCTCATGGTATATACTTAACTTCGCTTAAAGAAATCATCAAAAAAAGATACAAAATAGTTGTTACCTCCAATAAATGTCGTCTTGATAGGTCCTCAAACATCTGTGTGAACATTGTCAAGATCTCCTCAGTGCAATAAATCACGTTTTCGAATTTCACCTTGGTCTTCTTACTGATGACACAATGCTTACAAAATTCTTATTTGCAAGTCTTGGTACCTTTCAACAAATCTTACTTTGCTAGAGCTTGTAAAGATTTTTCATCTGCATGTCTGAGCCTCATGTATCATAGCCGGGTACAGCCATCATCTGAACCAATAGAAGTCATCACTTTCCTTGTAACTGTATTACCCTTCAAATAATAGATATTATTATGTCAGATGCCCTTCATCACAGCCATCGAGCCTCTATGCATCTTGAGAACACCATCTCTACCAGATATATCTAAACCCAATGCTTCCAAGGTACCAACTGAGATAAGATTTTTCTTCAATTGAGATACATATCTCACTTCCTTCAGTTCTTGCATCATCCCACCAAACATCTTGATAAGGACTGTATCTATCCCTTTCATGTTGCACGGAAGATCATCACCCATGACGACAGATACAACCATCTAGCTTCTTGAAGCTAGAAAATCAATCCCTATTGGGACACACATTATAGGTAGCACCCGTATTCAATATCCACTCAAAATCACCTGAGTAACCAACAACAGGAGTAGTGATTGAGAATGAGAATACGGATGAGTCTGAGTCTGATCCACCTACCTGTCAAGTACCACCATGTGTACTGGCCACCTGTGTGAGATTTGCCACGGGTTTCGACTCATTTTTCTTATCCTTGATCCTTTGGCAATTAACCTTTCAGTGCCCTAACTCTTTGCAGAAGGCACACTGGTTCTTTTTTAGATCCCTGAAACTAGATCTGGACTACGATCTTTCACGATCACTTTTGCACTTTTGACTAGAACTCGTACTATAATATCCCTTATTTAATAATACCATATTATTATTTTAAAAATTTACCTGATTCTACCTATTATCTTATTATTATTAATTAACTTGATTTAGTATCATTATTAGTATTATTATTGTTTATGACATAGACCCTTATTACTTATATTTAGATATTTTAAATTATTATTAATGGGTAGTATTACTATTTTCATTCCAAGCCCAATAAAGCTCAACGCATTCTCCTTTTCCTTTTGTTTTCTTTTCCTTTTTATGCTAAGCCCGCATGAGCCAAGCCCACTTTCTTAGTTTCATCTTTTTCTATTTTCCTTTAAGCCCAAAAACTAAGCCTGCAAGCCCACTCTCTATTTTTCTTATTCTTCATATTATTTATTTCTTTTAACTAAAGTTCAAATATAATCTATAACCCATTAACTCAAAACCCAATCCTAATCCTAATCAAAATCCTATCTCATCAAATCTTTTTCATTAATCTTAACTAATCCTAATTTAAATCATAATAAAAGCCATATCTAAACCGAATCTCCTTGAGATTTTAAAAATCTTCAATTCTTATCTGAACTATAAATTAAGCAATCTAAACCTAACTGGAATTCAGGTTTCTAACATATCTAATAACCTATGGGCCTGTTTGTTTCGTTGCAAAACGTCGCAAGTCGTAAGTCGTAAAATGAGAATGGAAAAAATGAAATGTAGCAGAGAAAATATATTGTATTTTACGGTGTTTGGTTGATAAAGTAAAGTGTAAATGGAAAAGTATATTGTGTTTTACGGGGTTTGGTTGATAAAGTGAAAGTGTAAATGGTAAAGTATATTGTGTTTTACGGTGTTTGGTTGGTAATGTAAAAGTGTAAGTGGAAAAGTTGACCACAAAATTAACTGTAGTAGTGATTTAAATATTATAAATACTATTAAATTAAATCTACTATTGCAAATTAAATTGTATTAATAAATTTGAGATAAAAAATTAATAATCTTAATATTTTATTTATAACAATAATATTAATAAAATATTAGTGTAAATAGTAAAATATTACTAAAATATTAACTAAATAAATAATATAAAATTTTAAGAAAAATCTAAAGAACGTTAATAAAATTTTAAGAATACTAATAAAATATAAATATTAAAAAATGTTACAACAATAATAAAATATAGTTATAATATTATAATATTAAAATATTGAAAATTATTATAATATAAATTTTATTATAATATTATTGTAATATTATAGAAATATAAAATTAATAAAGTAAAATATAATTATAATTTAATAATATATTATCATTATAGTATTATTATACTGAATTATTATTACAATATTAACATAATAAAATATTAATATAATAATAAAATATATTCTGATATTAATAAAGTAATTTTTTATATTAAAAAATAAATAATTAAATATATAGTAATTTTATATTAAACTATAATATTGTTATATTAATAAAATATTAACTCTAAATAAAATAATAAAAAATGAAATAAGTATTAATAAAATAATAAAATATTAAATTAAAATATTAAATTAAAATAGTAGAATATTAAATATTAAAACAATAAAAAGTTAAAGATTAAAAATATAAAATAATTAAATAATTAAATAAGAAATTGAACACTATTAAAATATTACATATTTAATAATATTTAATTATATATTAAAAAATAAATAATTAAATATATAGTAAAGTATAATATTGTTATATTAATAAAAATTAACTCTAAATAAAATAATAAAAAATGTGTTGGCCCAATGGCCTTCCACTCTAGTTTTGATGATGATCAACACTCATGTAGTTATGTTTACTAATATTCTTGTGTTTCTAAGTTTCAGATCATTAACAGGATATTAGTTGGTGATTAGCTTCAACAAGATGTTTAGAAGCTTATCATGATGATTCCGGTGCCAAAGCTTAAAGATCATACCTTTGCACTTGGAGAATCACGGAGTTTTGGAGCAAGTCTACTTGAAGATGAAGATCATCAAGAAGACTTAGGTATCTAGTTTAGATTATGAGTTTTAGATCCATGTGTAAAGCTTAGTTTAGTTGATATGCTCAAGTGCACAAAACACACACGATTTATGATTTGGTTTTTGGTTTTCATGAATAATAGATCAAAACAAGTTTACATATATTATATGTATAGTAGATGTTTTCTATTTATACATACATGCTTTAACTTGGTAAACAAACTTATTTTGACTATTCTATTCATGTTTTGGAAAAATCAAAGCTTGATAAAAATACTAGTTTTGTTTTGATAAAATTGGCAAGACACAAAAATGAATTGATATGATTGATATATATCTTGAAATTGTTATCACAAGTTTAGTTATCAAGTAAAATGATAAAACATATTTTTGTGGATTTTTTAGAAGTGTTAAAAGAATTTTTACAAAATTTTCTATTATTAAAATCTGCCCAGAAAACCTATTTCAGGCAACCGGTCGACTGGCAGTCGACCGGCTGCTGTGTCCGGACATGCACAGGCTGTGCATGTCTGTCGGTCGACCGGGTCACGGACCCAGTCGACCGATATAGAGAGTTTGCTCTCTGTATCTTTTCGGTCGACTGGGTCGGTCGACCGATAGAAGGAAACTGGGTTTCCTCCTTTTGGTCGGTCGACTGGCAGTCGACCGGAGCCCCAACGGTCATATTTCCGACCGTTGGCGGTCGACCGGGCCGGTCGACCGGTGGCTGTCAGAATTGCCACATCAGCCTAACGGCTAGTTTTGATTTTTGGCCTATATAAACCCCATTCCTTTGGGATTTTGGCCAAGGTTTTTACAAGAGAAAAATCCCAGGTTTTCAGAAGTTTAAAACAAGTTTTTAAAAGAGTTTTTGGGCTTTAAACTTCTCATCTTGATTTGTTTTGGGTTTTTGGAAAATCAAAGAAAGCTAGGGTTTTGGGAGATTGTTTTGTTTTTCATTTTCTAACATTTACAAGTGATTTCCCAAATAGTTTTTCTTTGTTGCTGGTTTCCAAAAACACCTTGTTTCCACACTTGAGCTATCACCTATCCTAAACTATTAGGATCTTGTTTTTGTGGAAAAAGAAAAGAGAAAAAGAAAGAGAAGAGTTTGAGGTTGTTGTTGTAAACCTCTTGAGTTGTAACCACCCTTTTATTTGTGAATCCCTCTTCGGTAGAGGTGATCGGGTGATTGGTTTGTGAGCCTCTTAGGTAGAGGTATTTGTGGTTGTTGTATTTGGCTACGGGCCGTATCCCTCTTCGGTAGAGGTGGATTGTGGTTGTATAGCCTCGGTGGCTTTGTAAGGTTGAGAGAGGAGTTTGGTACTCCTATAGTGGATTGGGAAATCCTACACGGTGGTGTAGGCGGGGATGTAGAGCTAGGGGCTCGAACCTCGAAACACATCTTGGTCTTTGCGTTTGATCCAATTTCTCTCAACTCTACTCTTTTTACATTTGTGCAAGCATCATCCATTCATATCATCATATATACTTGCTTGTGTTTTGAGCATTGTTTCATATTGCCTTGCATATATTTCTATTGCAATTCATTTATACTTGCTTGGCTTAATTGTGTGCATTGTATTGCTATATCCTTGATTGCTTGGATTGCTTGTGTGTGTGTTTCATCATAGCAATTCATTCTTTACTTGTTCGATCATATCTCATACAACACGGTTGCATTGCGCACCTCTAACCCATTCAAGGGGAATTGGGAGGAAGGAGTTCAGAACCTCGAAAGGGGTATTCGGCTCTTAGTCGTGTTTTGAGAGATCGTTGCATCATTCATATTCACTTAAGTTTAAAAAGATCATTAGATTAGCATTTACACCTATTCACCCCCCCTCTAGGTGTATTTCAATTGGTATCAGAGCTAGTGCTCCTGATATTAGGCTTAACATCCTAGGAGTAAGATCCATTTGCTTGCTAATCTCTTGTTTGCATTTGTTGTTTGCACACATATAGTTTACCATGGCCTTCATGACCCCACCTTTGTATGACCCGTCTAACATTCATGTTTGGAAGATTAGAATGACCGTTTATTTACAAACCCTAAGTCATAAAGTTTATCTTGCTATTACCAAGGAATCCTTCCTTAGTGATTGCAATCATATAGGGGCCAATGCACAAGCCCTTGAGGCTATTAGAAGCACTTTACCTAAAGATTATCTTATGCGTGTTTCTAATATTGATTCCGCTTTTGCAGTGTGGAATCTATTGTCAACTACAACCACCACCTCCGAGCTTCAAGCACAAATCCAAAGGGAAGAGGAATCTAGTGGAGAGTCCGAATCTCAATGCTACATGGTCCAAGGGAATGACTCCCTTGAGGTACAATCGGAAACCCACTTAGATAGTGATGATGCTAGTTCTTCATGTGATGATATTGTTGATCCCCATGCCTTAAATGAAGAACTATCTATTGTTTGTAAAAATTAATAGAAAAATATAAGATTTTGAGAAAGAAAAGTCTAAAAATTGAAAAAGAAAATATTTGTTTGCATTCTAGACTTGACATTGTTTTGCAAGAGAAAGAGGAGGTTTCTAATGAAAGGGACTCATTGAAATCTCAACTTGATTTTGCACTTAAAGAAAATAACTTTTTGAAAATAAAAATGATTGCCATGTTCTTTTGAAGAAAAATGAAACGTTAACTTCAAAAGTTGAATGTGTTTTAAAAGAAAATGATTCTTTGAAAAGAGAAATTGAGTTCATTTCGAAAGAATTAGAAATTTGTTTGAATAAGAATAATTCTTTGAAAAATGATATGTCTTCTCATGTTTGCCATGCTAGGGTAGTATCACACACTTCACCTATTGCATGCTCCACTTCTTCTAAAATCAATGATGATATTTGTATGTTAAAGAAGAAGGTAGAATGTTTGGGCTCCACTATGAGTCAATGTGCCATGAACCATACACGGTTGGAAACTTTGCTTCGAAAGAAACAAGTTCCATCTTTTATGCATGCACACCCTCCACGGCATACACATGCTCCTCACGGACACCATCACACGTATGCTCATGTGTACACTTGTACATATTGTGGTCGAAAAGGCCATCTAGCTAAATTTTGCTTTGATAGACTACATACTACAAATTTAGCTAAGAAATATGTTTGGGTTAGAAATGAGACTAACCCCCATGGACCCAAAAGACAATGGGTACCAAAGACCACACCTCCAATTTTTGATGTAGGTGAGGGCTCTCACATGACGTGAGAGTGTTGACACCTTGGAGTGGATGCGTTCCGGACTTAAAGGAAATTATATGGATGCATCACTTTCAAGGGAAGAGTTGGTGGGAGGACCACCTTATTTTGGAGAATTAGGGAAGTGCCCTCATCGGTTTTGGTATAAATCTCTAACTCTCATATTTTTTGTTTACATGCTTTTATGATTCATTATTTATAGCATGTCTCATTTGTTTAAACATATTTTTGATGTCTTTGGATTAGTGTGTAAATTCCATGATTATTAGATCCATGACATACATGTATAGTATTTGAGACACATATGCTCACTTGAATTCATATTTAGTGTTCTCACCGTTTGTTTAGCTATAATGTACATCATGAATCTAATACATATGAATTTACATATTAATCATGTTTTAGCTTTTTCATGATGATTTTTTTTTAGTTTTTGTACTTCATGTGGTATACACTAGTTTAGATGTAGATATTATCAAAACTTGCATATATACATGTACACATAGTGAGAACAAATTGACTTATATATGTTTTGCACCTCATGCTCATTTGTACCCACTATATGCACTTGTATAAGCTAGTTTTGAGGATTCTTCCATTTATACTTGTCATACCTATTTTCATGATTTTACTTCATGTATATGTATTTTGAATTCAAACCTAATAAATATACATGTATACCCATAGAGTCTTTTGCCTTCATGCAATTACTTTTAAATAGACTCGTTTATGATTGGGATATGTATGTACATTGTTAGATTTGGATGAATCATACATATACCTAGAAGCTTTGTTCAAATAAAAGAATTTTGATGAATTTGTGTGAGTTTCGTTTTAGCAAAATGATATTCGTGTTTGTCTTGTGCTTAATGATTTGATTACATGTTTAGATGTTAGTTCTCATTAAGACGAGGATTCATATTTTTACATAAAATGGGACACAAATAAATCTATACATGTTGGGTTGAATGCTTATTTGTTCCCATTAGATGTGTGAATATAGTCTAGTTTTGATGATCCATACATTTTAGACTTGTATTCATATTTTTGGATTTATATGAGTTTTGGTTTCATGTATATGTTTATTTTGCCAAAACATTAAGATATACATGTATAGCCCTTGAGTCATTTGCCTTCAATGCAAAATCTATTTATAGACTCAATTGTGTTTAGGGATATGTATGTATACTTAGTGTAGTGACAATTCATACATATACCATGAAATAAAATTTGATTGTTTAATGAAAATTTGATTTTTCATGTTTGATGTATTTATGTTTAACTTCATGTATATGTCTATCTAGTTCAAACTAATCTTATACATATACATCCTTTTTGAGCCACGTGCTTTCATGCATCTACTCTTAGTGGACTCGTTGAGTTTTGGATATGTATGTATATGTTAGCTTGCATTAGACATACATATGCCTTGAAGATTAAATAAGTAGTTTTATATGATTTTTCATGTTTTTTTGATAGAATTATGTTTTAAGGAATAATTGAGCTTAATGAAATATTTTTCATGATTTTGATCTTCACATATTATTTGTACACTCATATCTATTGCTCATGTTTTGTTTCTCATGAGTTATGCTTTATTGATTAGAGTGATGATTATCATGTGATTTTCATGCTTTATGAAAAATAACTTTGTTTTATTCCTTACTTGAAGGACTTCGTACTAGTTAACAAGTTTTCCATTTAACTAGTTGCGGTGTTCTTCATTTTGGTAGAGATTTTCAAACAAACCATATTTTCAATCTATTTTTGAAAACCCTACCATCTAAGGGCGGTAGGATGGGAGATCATGTTCATGTATGCCCTAAATTGAAAATCTTTAAAACTTGAATTATGATTGGGTGGTAGATGATATGAGATATACACATGCTTTTATTGTTATGTCAATTGGTATCATTGAACTTTTTCAATTGGTATCATTTTGACCTTTTTGTATACTCATATGTTTATTGTGTATGTATGTTTTCATTTGGTATCATCTATTGGTGATTGATACTCATTCCATTTCATACACATATACTTGTTTTATTTGTGCCTACTATATTCCTATATCTTAGAGTACAAATAGTTGTTTATGCTAGTGCTTGAGTTTCAATTTGTTTCAATTGACTATTTTTAAATTGGTATCAAGACTATGCATGATTTTAGTTTGTATTTCATAAAGGGGGAGAAAATTTGATTTTGTATTTCAATTGGTATTTGTACTCCCACTCTTTATGATTAAAAGTTGTTATTTTGAACATATGATATCAACATCAAATTTGTTTATATATTTTCAAAATGAAATATATTCTTACAATTGGTATCAAAATTTGTGTTTAGACATTCAAAATTTGTTATGTTGTTTTACAATTGGTAATTTGTTATGTTTAATTACAATTGGTATTTTCAAAATTTTGTTTAAAGAAAATATTCAAAGTTTTGATTTGTATTTCCTATATGCAAGGAGAGCTTAACATCTCTCTTACATATAGATTCATGTTGAGTATATTATAAATTGAGGAGCTTGACAACTCTTCTTTATATGATATACGTGTGTAGGGGGAGCTTCACATCTCCTCTTATGCATTACATAATATGTGTTATGTGAATTGGGGCTTGTCATCCCTTCTTCATGTAATGCATATGTGTAGGGAAGCTAACTTAGCGTCTTCCTCTTCATGAATGTATATAGCATATAACATTTATTGATGTTTGTTTATTGGTATCAAGATGCTTCATTGACATATTTTCAATTGATATCACGTTTTTAAAGTCACCCTTATTGACTTTGTTTTTTTTTTTTTTGTTTTAGACAAAAAGGGGGAGAACTTTGTTTGTATTGTTTTGGTTGACAAAAAGGGGAAGTAAGATTTTTACCCCTCATTTTATTTATGATTTTTTGATTATTCACCCCTTTGTTGATGATTGACAAAAAGGGGGAGAAGAATTTGAGTTTTGTTTTTATATATGCATAATTGTGTTTTTGCATATACTAAGTTCATGCATAGCAAATAAATAATAAGATATGATGCATGTTTTTGTTTAGTATCATGTGCTTTCATTGCATATATATTATGTTTATTGTGATGCATGAGTTAAGGGGGAGCCTTCTTTGAAGCTTAACTTTAATCCATGCATATATAACTCCATGAGTTTTGTCATCATCAAAAAGGGGGAGATTGTTGGCCCAATGGCCTTCCACTCTAGTTTTGATGATGATCAACACTCATGTAGTTATGTTTACTAATATTCTTGTGTTTCTAAGTTTCAGATCATTAACAGGATATTAGTTGGTGATTAGCTTCAACAAGATGTTTAGAAGCTTATCATGATGATTCCGGTGCCAAAGCTTAAAGATCATACCTTTGCACTTGGAGAATCACGGAGTTTTGGAGCAAGTCTACTTGAAGATGAAGATCATCAAGAAGACTTAGGTATCTAGTTTAGATTATGAGTTTTAGATCCATGTGTAAAGCTTAGTTTAGTTGATATGCTCAAGTGCACAAAACACACACGATTTATGATTTGGTTTTTGGTTTTCATGAATAATAGATCAAAACAAGTTTACATATATTATATGTATAGTAGATGTTTTCTATTTATACATACATGCTTTAACTTGGTAAACAAACTTATTTTGACTATTCTATTCATGTTTTGGAAAAATCAAAGCTTGATAAAAATACTAGTTTTGTTTTTGATAAAATTGGCAAGACACAAAAATGAATTGATATGATTGATATATATCTTGAAATTGTTATCACAAGTTTAGTTATCAAGTAAAATGATAAAACATATTTTTGTGGATTTTTTAGAAGTGTTAAAAGAATTTTTACAAAATTTTCTATTATTAAAATCTGCCCAGAAAACCTATTTCAGGCAACCGGTCGACTGGCAGTCGACCGGCTGCTGTGTCCGGACATGCACAGGCTGTGCATGTCTGTCGGTCGACCGGGTCACGGACCCAGTCGACCGATATAGAGAGTTTGCTCTCTGTATCTTTTTCGGTCGACTGAGTCGGTCGACCGATAGAAGGAAACTGGGTTTCCTCCTTTTGGTCGGTCGACTGGCAGTCGACCGGAGCCCCAACGGTCATATTTCCGACCGTTGGCGGTCGACCGGGCCGGTCGACCGGTGGCTGTCAGAATTGCCACATCAGCCTAACGGCTAGTTTTGATTTTTGGCCTATATAAACCCCATTCCTTTGGGATTTTGGCCAAGGTTTTTACAAGAGAAAAATCCCAGGTTTTCAGAAGTTTAAAACAAGTTTTTAAAAGAGTTTTTGGGCTTTAAACTTCTCATCTTGATTTGTTTTGGGTTTTTGGAAAATCAAAGAAAGCTAGGGTTTTGGGAGATTGTTTTGTTTTTCATTTTCTAACATTTACAAGTGATTTCCCAAATAGTTTTTCTTTGTTGCTGGTTTCCAAAAACACCTTGTTTCCACACTTGAGCTATCACCTATCCTAAACTATTAGGATCTTGTTTTTGTGGAAAAAGAAAAGAGAAAAAGAAAGAGAAGAGTTTGAGGTTGTTGTTGTAAACCTCTTGAGTTGTAACCACCCTTTTATTTGTGAATCCCTCTTCGGTAGAGGTGATCGGGTGATTGGTTTGTGAGCCTCTTAGGTAGAGGTATTTGTGGTTGTTGTATTTGGCTACGGGCCGTATCCCTCTTCGGTAGAGGTGGATTGTGGTTGTATAGCCTCGGTGGCTTTGTAAGGTTGAGAGAGGAGTTTGGTACTCCTATAGTGGATTGGGAAATCCTACACGGTGGTGTAGGCGGGGATGTAGAGCTAGGGGCTCGAACCTCGAAACACATCTTGGTCTTTGCGTTTGATCCAATTTCTCTCAACTCTACTCTTTTTACATTTGTGCAAGCATCATCCATTCATATCATCATATATACTTGCTTGTGTTTTGAGCATTGTTTCATATTGCCTTGCATATATTTCTATTGCAATTCATTTATACTTGCTTGGCTTAATTGTGTGCATTGTATTGCTATATCCTTGATTGCTTGGATTGCTTGTGTGTGTGTTTCATCATAGCAATTCATTCTTTACTTGTTCGATCATATCTCATACAACACGGTTGCATTGCGCACCTCTAACCCATTCAAGGGGAATTGGGAGGAAGGAGTTCAGAACCTCGAAAGGGGTATTCGGCTCTTAGTCGTGTTTTGAGAGATCGTTGCATCATTCATATTCACTTAAGTTTAAAAAGATCATTAGATTAGCATTTACACCTATTCACCCCCCCTCTAGGTGTATTTCAAATGGAATAAGTATTAATAAAATTAAAGTATTAAATAAAATATTAAATAAAAATATTAAATATTAAATATTAAATATTAAATATTAAAACAATATTAAAAACAATAAAAAAATTAAAGATTAAAAATATAAAATAATTAAATAAGAATTTGAACACCATTTAAAATATTAAATATTTAATAATATTAAATTATATATTGATTATCCAGTAACTGTTTTGAACTGTAAGTGTACTACAAGTGAGAGTTACATGACCATAAAATTAACTGTAGCAACTGCAAGTGGGAAAATATGAGTGTAAAAGTGAGATTTACATGACCATAAATTTAACTGTAGCAACTGCAAGTGGGAAAAGAAGAGTTGTAAAAGTTTTTTGCATTTTGCATTTTGCAAACGAAACCAAACAAGTGTAAAATGTAAAGTTGCAAAAGTTTTTACATTTTGCAAAGTTACCAAACACGCCCTATATAAAGACCCAAACTCATTCTTTCTCTTCTACTTCAAGAGAAAACTCTAATCCCAACTCTCCCCACTTTCTCTTCTACCTCAAGAGAAAACCCTAATCCCAACTCTTCCCACTTTCATCTTTCCTTTCTCCTCAAGAGGATCGTGAACAAAAAAGGCTTCGAGGCACAGGGCTTCGAGGCACAGGGATTGAGGAGCAAATAAGGAGGAACAACTCAAGTAAGTAGCTCTAAATTGTGAATTTAATTTCAATTTTTCTTTAAAAATAAATTAAATTAAATTAGAATCATAAAAATAATTTATTAATTTCAACAATCTGCTAAAACTCACTGCAATATAATTATTGGTTCCTAAAAACTTATCTAATAAAATTTTTTGTATGATCATTATTTTAATACTCCACGAAAGCTTGATTTGAGCAAATCAAAATCCAAGAAAAATTAGAAATTAGTTTTAAACTAAACCTACTAACTTATTAGACCCAGAGGATCATATTCCTAACGCTAAACTAATTAATTAAGATTTAAACTCCTTAAAATATCCTTTTAAAAATCTAACAATTCCTATTGAATGAACTATGTAGATTTATCGGGATCCTAGAATTTCAGTGTTTTGGATTGTGATCGAGTTCATGTGAGTGTTTCACTTCTTTGTTAAATTTTATTTAATTTTTTGTGAGTGTTCTTTATTTTCTCATTGAGTATTTTAGTATTATTTAATTTTGTTGTGAGTGTTTGCTTTTATCTAAATTCCTTATTTTTCGTTGTTTACATGTATTTGTATTTTACTTTTATCATTTCATGTGACTATCTAATGTATTTTACCAATGTAATTACCTGTATCACTTCATGAGACGTCAGTGAACATTCACCATATTTATTTTACTGATCTGAATATTTATTGGCGTCATTTCCTGTACCAATATTGATTCAGGACTAGTGGAGGTATACCGTATACTATGATACCTGACTGGATAATATTACATCTGACACCTGTATTACATTGCATATTCATGATTATCACTTTTACGGGGACCTTGGCATGATTATTATATTGCTACCAGACATCTGGTACTCCTGTACTCCTGAACTCATGTACCCCTGAACTCTTGTATCCCCTGTACTCATGTTCCCTGCACTGTTACTCTGTTAATAGCACAGTGTACCAGCGTCTGGCGAAGCATGCCGCCTGGTGTCGGGATGACAAGGGTGTATCCCACAATCGTGCTAGCACCAGCGGATCCTGAATGGAATTAAGTGCCACACGGAGCAAAGTGCCACACCATACACATGGTGGGGGCCACCTATTGAATCCGTGGGGGGCACCTCTAGAATCCATTCCCCACAAAGAGCAAAGTGCCACACAGAGCAAAGTGCCACACCACACACGTGGTGGGGGTCACCTCTTGAATCTGTAGTGCTACTTCCTCCCTCCTGCCTGTACCGCCTAGTGTTAGCGTGATAAGCATTCTCAGTGCATATTAACACACACACGTACCTGTATGATAATAACACCAAGAACATATGTTATTTGGTCTCTCCGCTATTCGAATAATGGTACCTGCATATCAGAGTTCGGATGAGTTCTACTGGAAGTGCGGGCTCCAGCGTGAACTGTCGGTGTTGTGAGACGACGGTGGGAAAGAGACAAGAATAACAAAAGAACGTAACAACCAAACAGTAATAATATTAGGAACGTGTGATATTTGGTCTCTCCTTTGTTCGGGTCTTGGTACTCACATATCAGTCCCGAGTAAGTTCTGTCAGAGTGCGAACTCTAGTATGGACTATCAGTGATGTGAGGCGCTGGTAGGGAGGCGATAGAAATATCAAACGGTACTGATTATTATTATTGAATAACTTAAAATGCAACCCCTTTATATTCTCCAGTTATAGTGTTATGATCTGAATTGATACCCCGCCATATGACGTATGAATGTACACATGACCAGATTATATATCAGACTAGTGACATATGCTAGGTTACACATCTTGACATTGGTTGTTTGTTTACAGTTGTAATAGTTGCCTTTTCTCTATATACTTGTAGTCATTCAGTTATACTTCAGTTATTTGTTTAACATGTTATTGTCTGCAGTTTATCATATTATTATATGTTCATATTGTTTTTATGCACGAGCACCTTTCCTTTTACACACACTCATTAGGTCGCTTCTGACGACCCTAGATTCGTACGTCCAGGGTATTGGTCATCTCCTTATATTGTTCAGGTGCCCGTGTGATCATACGTGTTACGAGGAGTTGGAGTTTCTTTTTTTCTTGATTATAGGTATTCTTTCTCTTTTATTCATGTTATTTTTTGATTCTATCTTTATCGCATCCAGTTGCCATTTTCTTTCTTTTATTCATTTGTTATCATTATGTTAGATATTTATATGTCATATTGCAATAATATTGATTTATCGTAGTAGATTTTGTAGCTTGTTCAGGTTACTTTAGGCTTAGCGCGTATACGTGAGGTATTTTTCTTGCGTATATGCGTCGCCGATCTTCATCGCGACTCCGTTTCCGCATATTTTGGGAAGCGGGGCGTGACACTTACCACTTACCGTCAAAGCTTCTGCCGATGTACAATTAGAGGACTTTTTATCCTTCTTACAAGAGTAGAAGAAACTTCATTATAGCTAAGGGATTATTTATTGTTGATTAGGGTGAGAATAAATGTCTCGTAGTCCTCATCAGGAAGAGAACTCAAAAGAATCAACACCTTGTCCTAATCCTCGATTATCACATCCATTTTAGCTAAATCTGCAAGAAGCTTTGTATAGTTATTCATATGTTCACCGATTGATATACCTTTCTTCAATTGAAAATGATAAAGCCTCATTTTCAAGTGCAAGCAATTCTCCATGCTCTTGGTCAAATACTTGCTTTCAAGAATCTCTCATGTCTTCTTCGCTGAAGTCTCGCTCATCACATGATACTTGATATCTAGTGTTAAATTATCTTATGATGCCATATGTTGTCCTATTCATCTTGTCCCAGTTTTTTTCAGAAGTCTCCTCAGACTTTTCCTCCAAATGTAGTGCATCTTCGAGGTTTGATGCCATCAGTGCATCCATCACCTCGCATCTCCATATGTCAAAATTGTTCATACCGCCAAACTTTACTATGTCAATCTTTAACTGATGAATATTCATGGTTTTCACTACCTTCGACAAGTTTTCAAAGTGATCTGCTCCACCCAAACGGACTCCCCGTCGAAAACTTGAAAAGCTCTAATACACTTGTAGGAATTGGGGTTCCATCTCATAAGATTAGCCCTCTAGGTGGAGTTACCAGAATTCTTATATACCCAAGATCATCCCCATATCTAATTGATGTGGGACTATTTGTTAGTCCAATTACTCAACAATGTATTATAAGGACTTGGGGTACCATCCCAAAAGACTAGCCTTCTAGGTGGAGTTGCTCAAATCTTTATATACCCAAGCTTATCCCCATGTCTAGTCGATGTGGGACTATTTGTTTGTCCAATCACTCAACAATCCCCCTCGAATAAAGAGTCCATGCCTTCATATGCAAGCTCAACTATCTTCACACTGGAAGATCAAATGCTCCATCGAGATCACAATTTCTTCACCACGCGGAAGCAGACATGTCTTACGTGAAGTAACAACTGCAGCTTGTCGCACTGATACTAAATTGCTCAATAGCCCAATAAGCTTCACAAGAGCCCACTAATGCGCTTTTGGGCCTATTTGGGGGTCAAACATCATCCCCACACATACAACTAAGTTTGGCGCATGACTCTGATAACAATTGTAAGGAATATTGGCAGAGGTCCATGATAACACCAGAGTTTTACCACAGAATAATCACGAACACAACAAGAACAAATAAGCAAGAAAGAAAGCGAGAAAACACAAATTTAATGAGGTTCGGCAATTGCTTATGTCCTCGGGTCAGAAGGCGAGATAGTTCTTATTCAAATCAATCAGTTCATATTACAATCAATAGGGACAATACTCTTCTTTATATAGGCAGAGAGCCCAAGAAGAAAAGGAAACTAAATCTCTGAATTCAGATCAGAAACCAACTCAAAATTTAACTTGAAAACTGCCCAGAATACTTGTCTATCGACAGCCAAGAGAGCCTGCCGACAGACTGCACAACACCCAACTTTCAGATTGCTACTGTCGACAACCATGGGGGGATTGCCGACAGACTGAGCCACAGCTGTCGACATGACTGTCGACAGTCTGTATAACTCTACTTTTTGTATCTTCGTATCCAAGTATCAGCTGTCGACGTCACCCAGACTTGACGACAACGATTCTCTTCTCCAGTCATCTACTGCTGCTGGTGCCATCAGTTTAGGTTAAAAAAATCCTATCAACTAGATTTTTATCCTCTCTCCCTACAATGTGTTCATCCGGGATCATCGTTATGCTCCCGATGACATAAACACCACTGATGTTGCAGGTTGCTTGTCCAGCCACTACAAACGCTCATTGTTGTCTCTTTTTGCTACAACAATGGGGTTGCAAAGAGTTTCTTACCTCTATAACGCGGCGCTGAGATATCAGTTCGATGAACTCATCGTCCATCACTACGCACGTGTTGATGACAGACTTGGCCGGCTTCTGCCTTCAAATCCGTCCAGTACCGAGTCGCAAACTCCCACATCTTGGTCGTCCAAAGATCTTCAAGGGGCTTGAACAACACACTGCTCACTTCTGGCCCGAGCTTATCTTGCAGTACTACATTGCCCAGCTCGTCAGAGAAGGAGAGATGGTACAAGGCTGAGATGCACTGGAAGTTGTAGGTCTCGGTGTTAGGAATCGTTTCACGCCCCGCTTCCCAAAATACATGGAAACGGAGTCGCGATGAGAGTTGACGACGCATATACGTGAGGAAAATACCCCACGTATACACGCTAAGCCTAAAATAACCTGAACAAACTATATAATTACTATGAAGAATCAACATCACTGCAGTAATATATATAATGTCCACACATGATCTCAGATGAAATAAGTAATAGAATAGATGCAAGTCTTATATATAGAATCAAAGAATAATAGCTAAAAAACGAAGACAATAATACCAGAATAGGTTTAGACTCCAGCTCCTCGCAATATTACGATCTCAACGAAACCTGATCAAAGAATAAAATGTCCAAAATCTGAACGTGCAAATTCAGAGTCGTCAAAAAGTGACTTAATGAGTATGTAAGAAAAAAGATAATGTGCTTGTGCATATAAATAGTGTGTACATATGATGACAGAAATATACAAGATAAGGTTAAAATAACATTGCAAATATAAATGAACAGTAAATAAGTCAGTCAGTACTATAGTCGGGTATACATCAGGTCATAAGTAAAATCAGATCATATATACAGTCAGGTAATTATGATAACATGTATATAACAAGGTCAATGTAAGATTTGGTTTTGTTATTAATTAAGTCAGGGAACACTAATTTTCACATGTAATAGATGCATCCTATACTACGCCTATCAAACGTATCAATCAGGGTCCTAAGTTATTGAAACTGATCGGTTGGAGACATTGTCTGTATTATCGGTGGGTTCCGTACATACCCGAAACCATGACCCAGACTCCTGACGTTGAACTAGGCCCTATCGCAAGGTAGTCAAAAACATGTATAACATGTATAACAGGAACAAGAACAGGACGGGTTGTCAGTCACCTAACAGGAACCCTGCAGTGGAACCCTCTTTTGGCTACGCAACCTATATCTTAGGTCCACCCAAAATACAGACGATGTCTCCTCCATCAATTTCTCAATCCCAGTGTAAGTTATTTAATAATATGTTATTAATTTATCAAGATTATTTAATGTACAAGTTACCTAGATCACTGGAATAACTCGTGATAATCACGGTAACAACATCAACATGTGTAATCAGAGTACCGGTATAACAAGATATATAATGTCAGTCAATAGGATACCAGTATAACAGGACATGTAACAAGTAGAACATGAGAGTGTAGTTACTGTGTAACAATATTTTCTCAGCAACTATTGTAACATGAACAGTATAGTTATCAGGTAAATATCATGTACAATAAGTCAAGTTTTTCAGGTAAATCATGATGTTCAGAATGAGTAATGACCTACTGGCATGAATAGAATAATTCAGGTAAAGTATATAATCAACTTAGATCCTCAAAGTTATCAACATATCCACCATCTAAGTC